>JANAVB010011861.1:0-20070 GCA_029216955.1 Iris pallida | reverse complement strand
GAACTATTTGGAATACCTAGTTGAACTGCGGAAGGAGACTATACATTCCAAAATAGCATTTCTTTGACCCTATTTTTTTTCTCCTTATCATCGAAAGACAAGAATAATGTAGAATAGAGACAAAACAGTTATGTGCTAAATTTTGCTAAACCTGCTCCTTTTGTTGGAATTATTTTTCTCATTTTTTTGAAGAAAGTGGTTTTTGTATTATTCCAAATTTCTGCTCAAATTGTGGTGTAGGATATTTTTTTTAGGATTCATTTAGGAGATTTACTAGGATTCTTTTAGGAGATTGTTTAGGACATAGCTTAGGAATATTTATTAGATAGGATGAGATCTCATTTTATCTTCTGATCAGTTTTATTTATTTTTATTTAGGATTAGTTTCTAAAGAATTAAGATTTGTCTTAATTTTGTAGGACTATAATAAGAGTCTACATAACTTGTAATAGCATTTTAGCTTTTTCAGTTGAGTTTATATATGGGAGATTGGTTCTTTGTGAGATTTGTTTTCCTTCCTAGAGATTTCTAGGGTCCTTCCGCTACGTTGGTTGGTATTAGAGCAACCGATCTGATGGCTACCGACAGAAAAAAGGACATCCCTATTGATACTTTTACCCAACATGTTGATCATATGGTATAAGTTTGTGTGAAGATTAAAGAGAGGATCATATGAAATAAGTTTCTACGAAGATTAAAGAGAAGCTTGCTACCTTGAGGATCAAAGGGATGTGCCATTATCAAGATGTGATATGCGCCAATCATTCTCATGGCATTCCTCTTGCCAGTCAATGTGTTCTAAATAGTGGTCGAGACGACCGCCCTTTGCACTGCTTTTTCGTAGGCGGTGGAGTAGGCGGCCGAGTAGGCGGCCGATGGCGGTTTGGCAGCATAGGCGTAGGTAAGACGGCGTAGGCAGATGCCTATCTCGGAAAAAAGATACAGATTTTACATATATAAAAACTGAAAGAAGAGAAAACGTCACAGTTTCTGGACTCTAGACGCTCTTTATTCTAATTTATAACTAATGTCAGTTGGAAAAATCCATTTCTATATTCTACACCAATGACATTGTTAGTTTGAATAAATTTGAAATCCTCGAAATTACAAATAACTTCAGCTTCTTCAGAATTTTATTTAGTATTTTTGCATACATAGGCATGATGTCATGCACATATAGGCAAGATGTATTAGGTGCCTAGACGTCTAGGCGGTAGGCGGACCCTCTCCGTCGTCTAGGCGGTAGGCGGACCCTCTCCGTTGCACATTTGTCTATTGCTGTTTAGAACCTTGACAGTCATGAGCAACAACTATTAAATCCTTACCATCAACTTCATCATCCACCACCTTATCATTTTCCATGCAATCGTCATCCAAATTACTAATTTACCATCTTTCCTGATATAAGCAGGATATTGATATGTCCTTACGACAAATTTGAAAGATGTTTAATTGTACAGATTTACTAACATTTTGAGAACATTATATTTATTATATTTAGATTGTGTTTATATAATTATTGATAATATGATAAAGTCCCAAGAGTAAAAGCTGATGGATCTTATAATGTCATAAGATGGCTTGGATGAGATACGAATGCCTTAAACTTTGCTCTAAAACAAATGTTCATGGCCATAGGTTCACTAAGTGGGACATTGGTGAAACCGGATAGGTCAGTATTCTCTCTGCGTCGAACTCATATGATGAGTGCAACTAGTCTTATAACTTGCTAGTTTAGTTGACACCATAATGAGAATATGGGTCCTAATGAATAATGTATGCTAATGTCAATATTAGATGTCCTTCATGTAGGTGGTAGTAGTGGTCTTCTGACCCGAGGTCAATACGGTACCTAATGAGTGTGCACCCACACTCTGATTATGTACCTATAGTGAATCAAAGGGTTGCGAAGGTCATACAACACGTGTGCTGAATCACTTATGAAGGTAGTATATGACCAATAATGAATATGCCACGCCTCGCATATATTAAAGAAAGTAACGCTCCATATGGTCTGATATTTATACTCAAGAAATCCTTACACAAGATGACATGTGAGTAGAGAAGTCCTACTTTGGTCACATAAGTGTTGAACAAACGAGATCGAGACACATAATTACTATGAAAAATACGATTTGACATATATCTATGTGCGTCTAGCTAAGACTTAGTTTGACATAAATACTAAATTGCATAATAGTTGTACATGGAAAGGTTCTTGAGTGGATGCCGCTATATATCCTTACCATATGTGGGTCATGAGACACTGCTTGATGTTAATCTTGGCCAACAGATTTGACTAAAAAAATGTTTCTAGAAGTAAAAACTTGGAATTTTGATCGGTATTCCGGTGCCGATAAACATGATCTGTTGATCCGTGTGGCTATCTTGATGTTGAGCCTAATAGGTCATACACATAAGAGTTGGTCGGCTAGTAGGACATGCTCAGGTTCGTATTGTGCTCGATGGTGATTGACCTATGACCGATTAACCCAAGTCAACCAATTTGACTTGTGCTAGCATATGAGTCAAATATACACTTACTAGGTCAACTCCAAATTAATCACACAAGGAAATATGTGATAGGCAATCCTAATCAGAATTATGATTGCATATAAAGTGTTCTAGAACTAGAATCGTATAGAAGATTGTAGGATAATCTATGGATTGGAATGAAATTATGATAACTCAAACCCTAATTAGGAGACCGAAGTAATTACCAAGTTATCCCTCACCAAAGCCTATAAATATAGGGCCAAGAGATTACTGAAATTAGACTTGCAAATTCATGCAAAGTCCTAACAAAGAAACCCTAGAATCCTCTCCCCATCCTCTTCTCTTCCCTGTTCTTGGCCAGCCCACAGGAGTCGAAATTCTGACCGAAATTGATCAGACAGGTTTCAATGCAGTACACAGCGACAACGAGTGCAAAGAGTTGTGTCGCAGAGCCGTTTCGAGGATGAGCTTTAGGAATCGTTGGGTTGCTGATTTCGGTGCACACGAAGGTGTTCGTGCCTTGGTTTGTCCTCTAGTCGTCTTGCGTGTGTGGATACTATTAGAGATTGGACACTTGTGGGGTTTCAACCTTAATTGAGGTAAATCGATAAACCCTAATCTAAAGTAGTTTAGATTGTTTATACACGCATGTGTTTGTGATTATGTATACTACTTGTGTGGACACACTCTTGTTAAATTGTTTAAGATCGTATCATTTCATGAGATGGATCAATACTATAAGAACCAACGCCGAGTTGAAGATCGATTGCACCTTATGAGATAGTACGGTGATCAAGCCATTGATAGATTATATCCATCATGAACTAGACCGATCTTAGATCGTTCAAAATAAACAATATCCGATCATGTGTAAAAGGGGGTTCACACAGGACATATTCGCACATAGGATGCATGGTACAGACACGAAAGTGTTCGTGTCAGGTGACCTAGCTTAGGGTATCAGAAAAATTATAAATATCACTTCCGTGACCGGTACGCGCCGTTTACCCGTTTACTTACATAGCAACCAACTACTAGATACACATCATAATATCAATATTAGCACTTTAACTATTCTTGTATACATTAATGTACTCTCACATCGCCTAGGTTAAACGAAGATCCCATGAATTGTCCTTATCAATGTACCAAGGCTAAACAAATTTTATCCACATCAAGAAAACGAGTTCTCTAAATTTCATGGTATAACTATAAAAATTTAGAGAGAATCTGAACTCCAAAAATCCCCTCCCCCCACACCCCACTACCCTTCTCTCTCCTAAAACCCTAACCCTAGCCGCCCGTCTCTTTCCACCAAATATCAACCCTAACCCCCCTCCATCTCTACCAAATCGCTAACCCTAGTCATCGTCACTTCCTCTGATCTGCGTCTCCTTGGCTACAAATAGGAACCCCCTATGCCTGCTCATCACCATCAACTAGTCGACCGTCGTACATCTCACCGTCGATGGACACCATCTTCGATCTGACGATCCTCAAAGCCATCCACATCAATTGCTTGTCTTAGTTCTTGTTCGTGTTCTCTTGTTTGGTTCTTTTGTCTTTGAAGACGTTCTACTTCGACAAGGTACTTTGACGTGACAACCTCATACCTATTTTTATATAAGCCGCATGTCCTTTCATGCCATTGACAACAAATCAACTTTTCTCTCTTACTTCCATAAGGAAAATCCTTTCATGTTGCTCCAAAGGTATTTGGTTCTCTTATTATACTCATAATCTTGGACCTTAAGTGGATAAACTTGATCCGTGAGCTACTCATGTAGTCTTTGTTGGATATTCTCGAATACAAAAAGGGTATGTTTGTTTTGATCCCACTAACTTGATGATGGTTGTCTATTGTGATGTTTTGTTTAGAAGATCAAGACCTCTGTTACACCATCCATATCTCCATCGTCCACCATTCATGTTCTTGTCATAGCTTCCTCTGATCTTGATACACGTCTCTCTTATTCTGCCTAGGATTAGGCCTCTGGTGGTTCCCTATCCCCAAGTGTATAAGCGTCGAGATAAGGTTATTCCTCCACATGTCACTATCACTCTAGTTGTAGGTACTATATTGCAACCTTATGCTCCTACTCCATCATCGCTGACTTCAGATGAAGGTCTATATCTTCCTATTGTGCTACACAAGGGTAAGCACTATTGTATCACTATTCATCCTATTTCTCACTTTGTCTGTTATTATGGATTTACTTCACCTCCTCGTTAATTTGTTTTAGACTTGAAAATAGTATCCTTGCCTTAAGGTAAAAGGGCGGTCAGCTGTAAATTGATATTTACTGTTAAGTAAAATCCATATGACTCGGTTGACCGACTCAAAGTCCAATTAATGGCTACGGACTTTACCCAACAGTATGAGTTTGATTATGTTGAGACATTTTCTCTTGTTGCTAAATTAACCTTTGTTAGAGTTCTTCTATCTTTGACACTGTTCAAGAATGGACATTTTCATCTTTTAGATGTAAAAATTGCCTTCCTCAATGGAGGTCTTTCGTAGACTATTTTTATGCAGCATCATCCAGGCTTTGAACGAATGGGGAGTTATGATCGATCTCCTGAAAATGTTCTTGTATGGTCTAAAGAGGTCAGCACTTGCATGATTTGAAAAATTCAGCAGTCTTGCAGCTTATATTGGGTTTGCTCTTAGCAACTCATACATCCTTGTTACGTATCAAAGTTTCCAGGCATAGTTATTTTACTTGTTTATGTGGATGGCATCATTCATAATCAGAGATCATTCTACTGACATTTTCATGATGAAAGATAACTTAAGCTGTGTTTGATTGACCTTTTTTTCATGGAAAATATTTTATCACAAAATTTTCACCAATACATTGTGTTTGATAGGTTATATTTTTCATGGAATTGTTTTCCAAAAAAACTCACATGACCCTATTTTCCTCTAAAGCTGTGGAAAATAAAACTTGTCCCACCCGTAAGAAATAAATTCTATGGAAATTTGTTTGATTTTCCACAAGAAAATAATTGCAATCAAACAACGCCATTATGAAAATTTTCAAAATTCTATGGAATCCTTTTCCTAGTAAAATAATTTCGTAGAATTAATTTATTTTCTACCTTGCAATCAATGCACCCTGTGTTTAATTTTCACTCTAAGGACCTTGGACCACTTAGGTACTTTCTTGGTTTTTGAGGTATCACGGAGTTCCGGATGTTGCAACTTTCTTGATGCATATGTGTTGGACCTTCTATCTGAGACATGATTCCTATTTGCAGATCAGCGGACACACCTATGGATTCAACGATTAAGCTATTCAATTTAAGCTTTTCATCATATCCTCTATCTGATCCAGGATGTTATATACAACTAGTTGTGAAGGCGATTCGTCTTACAACCAATCATCTAGACATTGTCTACATTATGAGTACGGTGAGCCAATATATGTAGAATCTTTTAAGCTCTCATCTTCAGGTGTGTAAGAATTCTAGGTGTGTAAGAATTCTACGCTACATAAAAAGTAGACACGGTCTTCTCTACAAACATTCTTCTACACTGTCGCTCACAGTCTTTGTAGATGTTTTTGCGAGATCAGCTGATGATCATCCTTTTACCAGTGGTTACTTTGTCTTTCTGGGAGACATTACATGGGGAGTACGAAGCATAATGTAGTTGCTCGTTCTTTTGCTGAGGCTAAATATAGAGCCATGACATATGCTATATCTGAGTTGATTTGGGTCAACTCACTACTTATAAATCTTGGAGCCACCCCCTCTCCTCGAGTCTCTCTACTTTGACAACAAGGCTGCGATCCATATTGCCGATTATCCGGTCTTTCATGAAAGGACTAAGCTCATTGCGATAGAGTGTTACTTTATTCGACTGAAAGTGAAAGAAAAGAAGGTTGTCTTGCAATACGTGTCTTCTTCAACTTAGCTTTGCCTCGACCTTCATTTGTTTGATTGTTATCCAAGGTAAGCATCAAGCTTGCGGGGGAGTGCAAGTTAACTATTCTTCTATACTTTACTTTAGTCCCACATCGCCTGGACTAAAGGAGGATGTGATGACTTTCTCCTATAAATATACCAAAGCTACTCAAGTTTTATTCATATAAAAAAGCAAGTTCTCTCTAAATTTCAAATATGATGTGGTGGCTGGAAATTATCGTCTTGAAGAAGGTAAATAATTTGAAGAATATCAGGCAATTCAAGAGAAATATGGGGGTTAAAGAAAATAATTTGATAATTACGACTACAAACAATATGCATTTCAAGATGAGATAATTGAAAGCACTCAACAAGAAGTTGAAATTTAAGAAAAAGAAGTTAGAAGAACCAAAGATGAAGAATTAGATGTTGGACAAGCCACTCTTTTGTTAGATATTGGGGATGACAAGGTTCAAGAAATCAAAGTTATTGATATTTCAGAAGTTCAAGAATTCCAAGATAGTCATGAAGAAACAAAAGATGTGTTCGGAAGGAAGACATGAAGCACATTTAGTGGCAGTCATTATTAAAGCTGCAACTACTATTCACAGAAATCCTGTAGATCTGATGACATGCCAAATTTGTTAGCACCACTATGTGATGTTCAGCACCACACTCACCAAGGTTTGAAATATCGACCAATACCGATACGTATCTTATTTGTCGGATTTTAGGGCACCCAATCCGAAACCCAGCCAAAATTACGCTATTGGTCGGGACCAATACCGACCTAAAAGTGGCTAGTACTTGCCGAAAAATGATTGGTATTGACCAAAAAATGTTTGGCAATAGTATGTATTGGCCGAAAATAGATGGTGTCTGTCTATATCGGTTGAAAATTGGTTGGTTGCAGTTTGTATCGGCCAAAAAATGGTTGGTATGTGTCTGAACAGGTTGAAATTGATTGTTATTAGGCGATACCAGACCAAAATTGGCTGGAATCTACTTTCCCAAGCCAAAACAACAAGGAAAAAAGAAAAATAAAAAAAACATAAAAAAACTTACCTTTGATACTCCATCAAAGGTCGTTAGATAGGTCATATATCGAGAGAGGATGTTGTTAATTTTTACTTTATGAAGACTAAAGAGGAAAGTTGTCCTCTATTTTAAGCAAGGTAGTCAAAGGCGCAAGGCGTACTCTAGGCACAAAGGGTCCAAATCGTCCGAGGAGCAAGACGCACTTAAGGCGCGCGTCCGAGCAAAACGAGACACAAAATAAAAAATAATAAAAATATACATAAATAAATTAGTACTGTAAGAAATAAAACCAAATAACATATAAAAACCAACAAAAACATGTTATAATATAACCAAGTGAACTAGCAGAGTTGCAATAGCACTCAACAGAACTAACAAGAATTTGTATTCTTCCTACCATGCTTTTAGTAGATTTTAGTTTTTCAAGTTCAACTGTAGCCAACTTTGGCAACTGTAGAAATGACTACCTCCCTCCCACTTGTATGAGGTAAGGACTATATTCCGCCTCAAATTTTTTTATAAAAAAAACACATAAGACGTGCCTTTTCTTGGTTGCGTCTTGCTGAAAGGCGCACCTAAGGCACGCCTTGGGTGCGCCCGGAGAAAGGAGCCTCGCCTTGCTGTGAGGCGCACCTTAGGCGCGCCCGAGCCGTGCCTTTGACTACCATGATTTACGTTTGAACCATGAGCTGGAATAGATATATAATTATATATGTCTCGAACATAGTCCATGTTCAATGTATCTGGTTAAATGAACCTCTTCAAAACTGACACATCGTAGTTTGTCCTTTATATAAAGTATTCATTCTTTGAACATCAGTTTCTTAAAAGAGGTATATACAAATATTTACTATTTTATGTAATTATTTTAATATTACTGTAAGAATATGGTCTTTATATACATGACATATCTTGATGAAACTTTTACAACATAAATGTGAAGAGTAAACAACAGAAGGATACAAGGTTATTACAACTAAATAGATTTAAGTCTTGTATTAATTTATAAATACAACAAATTATAGTAACAAAAGTAAAATGGAAAACTTAATAAATTTGGAGCTACAGTAAACTGTAAATAGTAAAATATTCTAAATTTTGAATTACAGTATTAAAAATATAGTATTTATTTTTGAATTATGGAATTAAAATAAATATAGTAAATTTGAAATATAGTAAACTATAATAACTAAAGTAAGATATAAATATAAAAGTACACTAGGAAATCCACAAAATGAAATCACACCTAGGTTTTAATCATACCTACAAGCTAAAATCTATCTACCAACATGTCTGAGTTATTCCCGGATCCCCTTCTGACTATGAATGTAAGTCAATAAGTAACCCTATTGCATGTTGGTTCCACAATGTTAATTGTTATTCTATTAAAAACCAATTGGGAACATAAAATAGATATAAGATCATGTCTAATGTATTATATTTTTCTATTTTTCTAATAATATTTTATAGCTTTGCCTATTTGAGACCAAAAAAACCGATGTCCCATCTGAAACCGTCGATGCTACCGAAACCAACATGATACCGACTTTGATACTGATACTGCGAACCTTGACACAGACCCAATTTCCATATGTACATCACAACCAAATTGGCAAATTGTTTACATCTATAGTATTATGTTATGTGTATCTTCCACAACATCTGTTGATTTGGTTTCTGAAGTGAGTTCTGGTTCGATATGAGGCCTCCTACCTGGATATAACCTTGTCAGTGAAATTAGTTTTGGCAGCTTTTGTAGCTCCGTTTCTTGTGATTTTTACCTGACTTATAATTCAGGAGCTCTGAGTAATAACTTTCTTGGACTTCTAGGTAAAAGTTTTGCTTAAACATGGTGAGTGCATGTCCAAAGCATTTCAGCTCGGTCAGTTTAGTATAAAAACTATCTTGTTATTTTGTGCCATGGCTCTAAAATCTAGGAGACATCTATGGTTTTCACTTTTTCATAATAATGCATTTTAAGTATGAGGTTTTGCGCAAAAGTGTATAATTTTTCATAGATTATTTCGTATGGTTTCTTCCTGGCAGGCCGCTACCTTGCTGAGGTGACAAAACAAGTGTTTTCTGACCTTTCTGCAAGTAAATATCAGGTAAAATTACTTTGCAACATTTTCCATCTTGCTATCGCTGATGCTCACTTGTATTGCTTTTTGGATGTGCATTTATATGCCCACTTATATACAGCCGGTAATCTCATTTTTTTTTTTTTTTTGGCAAATCTGTGTGTTTTCAATCTTGTTTGTCTTATGTTGGGGCAACATCTATTCCTACAGTACAAAAATTAAGGGAACCACATAACCTCGTTAGCCATATTTCTTGAAGGGTCTAGCTGCCCCAGTATTGAATCATTTGATCCAGTTTCTCTAAGTACTCATCCCCTACTTATTAACTTAATAAGTATGCAAGTAAAGCTTGAAATAAATAAAAAGTAGAAGTCAACATCTATTCAGATATTAGATCTAGTCTGTGGCAATATTTCATGCACCATTTACCGAGGAAAGTTATATATAATTAGTTTTTTCCTCACACACACTCACATAACACATATAATTACCCATAGGATTAGAAAGCTTTCATTCATAAATATAGGGCAGTATATTGTGATTGCAATCAATGTGCATCTATGTCCTTTTATGAGTTTTGGACAAAAGAGTTTGTTTTTATTTCTTCTATTAATTCAGCTTCTTTTACCAATTCAGCTAATAAGGGTGTTTTTGTCTGCATTTAGTTCAGGAAGTCAGCCTCAGGATCACCCAAAATGGACTGTAGAATCACTTGAACATGGGTATAAGATTTTCTTTTTTCATTTTGTAGAATATTGGTTAGCATGTTTTGGGACTTGTATTGGATTCAATTGGGTTTCAAAAATAATGACTCAGTTCATTGTATTTAAGGTGGTTTGATCACAATGTTTTCATAAAATGTCACAGGAAACACGCCTCAAGTTTGTGCTTTGGTCTAGTCTAATTTATATAGGTTGAAAAGTTATGAAAACCCTAGGTTCATAATTAACTGGGATTTGAAGCTCGATGTTGAAACATGGTAATCATGGATAAGTGTTAGGATAACTAGGCAACTCTAGAGAGTGGTGGGTGGTGGGGGGGGGGGGGGGGTTGAATCTCCTATTAAAAACTTCAAGGCATTGTACCAACTAAATAATTAAGCAGTAAAGCACAGATATATGAAATGAAAACACAGTTTAGAAGATCAAACGCAAACACTGCGATGTATACTGGTTTCCCTCGTGGAGGACTAATCCAGTCTCGAGAACTCTTGTTCGATGTTAATTCACTATCTGTAAAAACATATGTTTTGATCCGAAGGCTTGCAACTTTGTACAAACATATCGTGCTTTGATCTGAAGGGCACGATAACTTCAACTTCAAGCTATTGGAATAAAAGCTGACTTGGACTTTTCCATGTTTGTACAACTCTTGAAACAACTTCTAGTTGACTTGCACTTCAACACTTTAGAGCAAAGGAAGTTATTTTTGAGTAGATAGGAAGGTTTGTAGCTTAGAGAGAATAGATAAGAAGAATGAAAGAGTGAGTGATTTGGAATGGTGGAAAGCTTATCTATTTATACGGTTTTCTGAGACCGAGTTCGGTTATCAAACGTTCAAAAATTTAACCATTGTAAGCTGAGTCATTAGGAATAGAGGCTGACTAGGGTTTCTGTTTTTGGAATTCGAGTTCGGCTAGAATTCAGGCTGAACTCGGTTCGAGTTCGGTTTTTCCAATTCCAGAAAGTTTCTGGTTTGGTTTGTAGCCTATTTGAGTTTGGGTTCGAGTCAGAATAGAGTTTTGGGTTAGGTAGGCTATTTTTAAGTGGACTTTGAGTGCTACTAAATATGTCGAAGTGTGATGCGACTCACATAAGTCCTAGACTCAATAAAGATAAAAATACATAATAAAATGTAAAAAGTAGACATTGATGGTAGCCGACTTCTTGTGATGTAGCAATCTTGTATTCAAGTAATCTTTGAATCGAAGCAGTCTTCTGTTGTCTATGTTGCAGAGTATCGAACTATAGTTTTATTAATTATCGAAATCAGATCGACTATGACCAAATGGACTAACAATCTCTTTCATTTTGATAATTGACAAACTGTGAGTGATACACAATCTGAAGAAGATATAGCAATGTTCACAAAAATAGTTTGCTCTTCCGCAATGGAAGAATCGTTATGTCTGATATTTGTTGTATCAATGTTTCTCCCCCGTTGTCGGTTATCGAAATGGATAGCTCGTCCGAAATTGGTGAACCATAGTAGACAAAAGAAACGTGATAAAAACACATAATATATATTTAAAGATATTCCATAATGTAGGCAATAACAATTTAAGACATCTCATCGCAGTAAATAAGCCAAAATATAAATCTCAACTGGATAATCATGTCTCAACTCATAATGAAAGCATAAATGAAAGTGCGACAAACTACACTAATCAAACTCAAGTACATAGTGATAAAGAAAATGAAAAACTAGAACATTATCTACTTGAACATAATCTCTAAGCGCCAAAGTGAGTGATCGACCGCAACTCTAAGGGGGTGAATAAAGTTTATCAAACCGTAGTTTTGTCAATTATCAAAATCGGATCGCCATGACCATATGTACAAACAATGTGTTTCTGAAACCTTTCTTGACCAAAAGCCCTTAATAATTTTTCTGTTTTAGCTATTGTTAAGAGTCACAATTCATGCTTATTTTATGTAGGTACAGTCAAGTCGATTTGAGTGTATCTATCATCATATGTTAATATAAATACACATGAGATGCAACTTAGAGTTTTATGTCCTTGCACTCGCTTTTCTTATTTTTCTTATCTCCTTTCTTCCTTCTATATTCTCCTAAATTTCACCTGGTATCATAGCAACTTGAAATGTATTGTGCATCTCCTCTCTTCCTTCTCTCTTCTTATATTGGTACAATCAATTAGTTATATGCGTATTTATCATCATATGTTAATATATGTTTTTTTGGACGATGTTTAATGGTTGTATGATCGTTTTATGATCTCGTTGTTTGTTGTGAGATCTAGGATTTCTGTAGATCTCAGTTGTTTGTTCGTTATTGGTTGTGGCTTTTTATGAGATCCAGGATTTATGAAATCTCGTATTTCTATTGCATCTACAAGTATGGTGGGGACCAAATCTTCTAGCGCGGTTACTAGTAGTGGTTGTCCTGGCAATCCTATTATTGTTATTTAAAGTAATGATGAAGTGGAAAAAGCGGTTATTGCGGTAAAATTCAATGGTGTGAACTACCTTGCCTGATCTAAGTCTATAATTTGAGGGTGAGAAGAATTTGAAGTTTTTGGTGGAAGAGCCTCCATCTGAATTATTGTTTGATTATGAGGATTGGATGATTGCATAGCATATGTTATGTTATAATTCTGACATAGTATGGTACCGCACATAGCCTCTAATGTACAATGGTGTGAGCCCTCCAAACAGATTTGAACATCTCTTGAAAAGTTTTATTCACATAAGCGAAATGTGGTCCGTATCTATGAATTAGGAGTTATTGTTTAATACAAATCATAATGGGAATCCTGTGAATGAGTATATGACTTTAAAGAAGGTTTTGTGGGAGGAACTCTTAGAGTATCATCCGATTATTAGTGGTTGGAAGGAAGTTCAGCAATATAAGGAGTAGTTCCGTATTTTGCTCATCCTAGCTAGCTTAGATCCTGCGCTCAAACCTTATAGGATTCAAATCCTTGCTGGAGACTAGTTACCTATAATGACACATACTTTCTCTCGTCTCAATCATTCATTTTTAGGACAGTTTTGTGGTACTGAGTAATGACTCTTCTGTCTTGGTTATTAATGTTGCTGGTCGTGGTGGTAACTATGGTGGTGCTATGGTGATGGTAGCCCTAGTGGTAGAGATAGTAGTTGTAGTGGAGGTCAGGGAAGTGTTCATGGTGGTGGTCGTAGTATAAATGTAACTTTTCTGGCTTGTTCGACCACATCGATGAGTAATGTTGGAACAAGTAGGGTTATCTAAGTATGCACATCAGGTGTATTATGAAAATGTGTAGTCCCAGCAAGGTAGTCAAAGGCGCAAGGCACACTCGAGGCGCAAAGGGTCCATATCGCCCGAGGCGCAAGCTGCACTTAAGGCGCGTGCCCAAGTGAAGCAAGGCACAAAATAAAACATAATAAAAATATACATAAATAAATTAGTAATGTAAGAAACAAAACCAAATAACATATTAAAACCAACAAAAATATGTTAAAACATAACCAAGTGACTAGCAGAGCAAGAATAACACTAAATAGAACTAACAAGAATTTTATTCTTCCTACGACGCTTTTAATATATTTTAGTTTTTCAAGTTCAATTGTAGCCAACTTTGACAACCGTGAAAAGGGCTACCTCCCTCCCAATTGTATAAGGTAAGAGCTCTCTCTTCGTCTCATTTTTTTTGTAAGAAAACAAAAAACACATAAGGCGCACCTAGGCACACCTTTTCTTTGTTGCGCCTTGCTGAAAGACGCATCTAAGGCGCACCTTGGGTGCGCCCGAAGAAAGGCGTCTCGCCTAGGGAGGTGCGAGACGCAGATGCTGCGCCTTGCTGTGGGGCGCACCTTTGACTACCATGAGTCCCAGGTTACCACTTTTGTTCCTGGACATAATGCTTTCGGTTCTAATCATACTTTAACATTCGATACCTCCAATTCATTTGAACAGATCCTCTAGAAGTTAAACCAGCTTAATACCCAACCTGCAACCATGACATATACAGGTAATTCGTCCTTTGTGGAAACTCAGTCACCCTCCTCTTTGGTCATCGACTCCGGAGCAGGCTCTTACATGTCTAGTATAAATTCTCTTTCATAGTCGTTCCTATGAAACATAAAATTATCTTGGGATGGTTATACTTGTCTTGTGGTTGAAAAATGTGTCATTCACCCTACCCAATCATTGTCATTATATGTGCCTAATTTTTCTTTCAATTTATATCTGTAAGCCAATTAACCAAATCACTTTACTATTCCATAACATTTTCATTCTTGTGTTTTTCAGGATCTTAGGACAAATAATATAATGTGTTTGAGGCATAAAGAGATGGATTGTATTACTTCGATTTACTTGGAAATGCTTTCATTTTACTTTGTACCTCTCTGTTACAGTGGTATTATCGATTGGGCAATCGGTCTTAAAGACTTAGTTGCGTCAAATTGTTCCTAATTTGAGTTTTATTTATGTTTTAGAATATGAGGCTTGTCACTTAGACAAGCATTACCATAGTCCATTTCCTCGTCGTATTGAGAGTTGTTAGTTATAGTTCTTTGATCTTGTTCGTAGTTCTTTGATCTTGTTCACATTTTGGGTCCCAAGTCAAAAATCCGAAAGGATTTCAATATTTTGTTATCTTTGTTGATGATTGTTCCCAAATGAATTGTTTATATTTAATGAAAAAATGATATGAGTTTTCAAATATGTTATCTAACTTTTATAATGAAATGTGTTGATTTCAATATTTTTTTTTATCTCGTGTGTGAATTCTTTTTTTGCTTATCGTGGCATTATTTATTGGATTAGTTGAGTCTATACCTCTCAGCAAGATGGTGTAGCTGTATGTAAGCATCGACACATTTTAGATGTAGCTCAGACTCTCATGTTCAATATGCATATTGTTAAACAATATTGGACAAATGTAGTTTTTACTACATGTTATTTGATTAATCGCATGCCATCATATATGATGAATAACCAAGTCCCCTTTTCCATGTTATATCCAGGTGTCTCTTCTTCTTTTTTACCTCATTGTATGTTTGGGTATGTTGCTTTTGTTAACTTGGAACCTATTGAGATGAGTTGGCTCCTTGATCTATCAAGTGTCTTCCTTGGTTATCCTCGAACTAAAATGATTATCGTTGTTAAGAGTCCTCAGTCGCGCAAATATTATATTAGTGTATATGTTACCTTCTTTGACTCCACTCATTTCGTTCCTTCACGAGATCATCCTCTTCCGTTCACATTAGATTTGGTATCTTCCATACCACTTTTGTTCATTCCTTAATAATTCATTATTTATCTCCTCATTCTTTACAGGTTTGTTGGGCCAAGGATAGACATCTTTTTTGTGTGATTTAGCCCCTACCATATCATCTTTCGTGCCCGAGAATCCGGCTCCCTCCACAGTTTCAGATGGTCTTCCTATTGCTCTTAGGAAAGGTAGTCATAGTTGTACCACTAAGCATTCCATTTCAAATTATGTTTTCTTATATTCTACTTCTCATTCTTTACTTGTTTTTGATGTATCGTTGTCTTCTATTTCCATTCCTAACATAAGCAAGCTATGTCGACCTTCTGGTTAGAAAAGTGCAATAGATGAAGAGAGATCTGTTTGTATTAAAATCGGACTTAGGAGCTTACCCCGCTTTCCATTGGGAAGCAAACAATGGGTTGCAAGTCGGTATACACGGTTAAATACTATCCAATGGTTCTGTTGAGTACCTCAATGTACGGTTTGTTGCAAAAGGATGTACCTAGACATACAATATAGATTATATATATTTTTTCTTTCACGTGGCTCGGTAAAAAATGTTCGATATGGAGGTTAATCGCCAATAGCCTATGTATCGGTTGTACATCAAAAATGCTTTCTTATACAATAACTTACATAAGGAGGTTTATATAGATCAACCATCATGATATATTGTGTCGGGTAGTGACAATCTGGTGTTTCACTTGAAGAAGGCTTTATTGGAGAGTAAAACAATCTTCTCGAGCTTGGTCTGAAAAGTTTAGTTCAGTTCTCATTCAGTATGAATTTCAACGCAACACTTCAGATAATTCAGTGTTTAACCTTCTACATGAGGTGTTATTCTATTGATTGTTTATGTTGATGATATCATCATATCTGGGACTATGTTGGTATTGCAGACTTTAAGGCCTGCCTTAGTCGTCAGTTTCATACTAGGGATTTAAGTACAATTCGTTATTTTATTGGAATCAAGGTTGTTCGATCTAAGATAGGTGTGTATATGTCGATGCGCAAGTATGTTTCGGACTTCCTTTCAGAGACATGGATGCTGGACTCTCGGTCTATTATACTCCTATGAATTCTTATGTCAAACTTGGTGTTGACTTTAGGGACTTATTTGAGGATATTATACTGTACAAACGATTGGTTAGGAAGCTTATTATACCTTACTGTTGCACAACCAAATATCACCTATGTATTTGGAGTAGTTAGTCAATTTATGCAGGCTCCTTGGTTGCAACATTGGGTAGCTATATCTTGTATTTTGCGATACTTAAAGCGTGCACTTGAAAATGGTTTGTTGTACAAACCATCATAGACTCTCACGGTAATGAATTTCAATGATGCTGATTGGACATACATTCATTGTGATAGGAGGTCTACTTCTGGATATTGTACCTTTGTTGGAGGTAATCTTGTGATGTGGCACAGTAAGAAGCAAAATATTGTGGCTTGTTCTAGTGTAGAAGTCAAATACTGTGCTAACGCTTATACAACTTCTGAGATAATGTAGGTGCAGTCTCTTCTTCATGAAATGGAGATTATGGTTTCTATCCCTATTGGAGATGTATTTTGACGGTACATCACAATTTTTATCGCAAGTATGTGTTTCATGAGCACACTAAGCATTTCGAGGTGGATTGTCATTTTATTATTGATTTGTTGGTGAAAAAACAAATTGTCACTCCACATGTTCGGTCAGAGAATCAGTTGGGTGATATCCTCAACAAACTACTTGTAGTCAATTTTTTGCTTTATTTGTCAAGCAGGGCATGTCGGATCTCTATATTCTATCTTGAGGGGATGCTAGATTCACAAGTCATTTTTGTTTTCTTCTGTGGTACACTCAAGTAGTTGTGGGTGTATTTATCATCATTTGTTAATATAAATACACCTGACATACAACTTAGGATTTTATGTCCTTGCAAGTCTCTCGTCTTATTTCTCTGATCTCCTCTTATTTCTCTGCTATGGACACTTTGCAAAAGCTGTGCTTATCACAAGGTGTGATTTTACCTACAATTTGAAGTCTATAAATTAGAACTCAAAGGCGTGTATGGTTTCACATTGCACTTGACCTGAACAAAAAAGCTAATTTCTTGTCAGGATATATAGGCAGCAAGGTTTGTATACTATTCTCAACTTATCTCAATATGATCCAATTCGGACATGGACATAGTGACACAGCACAAAACCTAGAGTAAACCTAGATGGGTCATGTTCACGAATTTAAATCTGAGATATTTTTGGAAGCTAATTATGAACGAAAATTATCAGTTGATTACAAGCTAACAACCTAAGAGATATTTTGTAATTACCAATTGAAGATAAGGGTTTGAGTTTGCAAGAGATCGCAAATTTAATCCAAGCATTCAGAACTATCCAAACAATGCTCCAAAGATGACGATCCTCGATGATCCAAAGATGACAATCCTCGATGACAGACAAACCTTTGTTCTTGAGGTTTGATGTTTGAGTTATGGTTCACAGTAAGATTTAAAGGTTTTTTTTTTTTGAGGTTTTGGTTGGTTTATCCTGCCGGAAAGGGGTTTTGTGGGACATTTTTTAGGGAAAAAAAGGGGGTTTGGGGGCCAATTTTGAATGGTTTTAAGTGTTGTTCTAGGATGGAATAGGGGCCTTAGGTTATGATATGGGTTGGTAGAAATTTTGGAAGGATTAGAGAAGGCTGTGGGCTATCAGGAGGCTGAAATAGGGGAGGGAATGATTTAAACAAGATTAGTGTTTGTGGGGAGAGAATAAGATGAAGAATTTGGGACATAATTTCTACTGTTCACTTCTTTCGGTTTATTCACTGATATGATCTGAAATGCTTGTTTTCTTATGGATTCCTGGGGCTAGGCGTTCGCAGATCAGTCTATCCGTGCCGAAGATGCACTTTTCAGATCAGTGATGGCCTCTCAAATGTTTATATATAGGCCACAAGTAGCTTGGACCTCAGGAAATAAACCCTAATCCAAAGTACCAAATAAAAACCGAGTCCTACAAAATAAAATCTAACTATAATAAATAAACTTGATGCACCCAACCAATTGACCTGAAATAAACCCAATAGCTAAAGAGCTAAAATCAATTCTAATCAAACTTAGCCAAATCTGAACTGGTCGAATTGGTCATTCAAACAGTTGCACATTGTTTACTCCATCCATAAAGCTTGTACCCTACCTGAATTGTCTATTTAATAAATGAGATAAATCTAATTTGTGGAAGCCAGGGAAGTCTAAGGCTAAAAGAAATTGAATATCGGTCACCAGATCTCTATCCTAGAGTAAGTTTATTAGGGGCTATGTGGGTTCAACTTCTAAGTTAGAGTTGACCAACATGGACAAAACCCTAACAGAGAACCTAAAAACATTGCATCTCTATAAGGTCCATATTCATGTTTCGTTTGTAGAAAGAGTGACCTAAGAAAATTACACTGCCAAGCATCTGTAACTGTGTCCTAATTCTTACATTACGATTTATTTTGCGCATGTAGAACATTCCTTAAAATGAGTACTTCATCTGATTTCATAGTATATACACAATATTTCTATGAAACTGTAAGCTGATTGTTCATCCCCTATTACTTTCTTTCAGTTCTGAAGTGCTAATATTGAATTAAACTCCAGTCAATAACAAGTTTAAGAGAGGATCATATGACTTCTATTTAAAGTAGTTACCCACCAGCCCTATACTCTATGGAGTCATAGGGCTGGTGGAGAACTACTACCTATAATGATGTTTCATAATTATTTTATGCTCTATTCTAATACTGATAAAATTGGTTATCCGTGTTATTTCATTATTGCAGATGGCAGAATACAGGATATCAATTTATGGAAGGAAACAGAGTGAATGGGATCAGCTAGCAAGTTGGATTGTTAACAATGAATTATACAGTGACAATGTTGTTTGGTTGATTCAGGTATACCCTGCATCCTCTTATATCTTTTGAACAATATAGTCATGTATTGAGCATGGACCTTCACATGGATATTGTTAATCAAAGTAAGTGCTTGCTGTTCATGCGAGGTGTTAGCCTCTCCCCTTTGTGCTTTAGGTTCGGTTCAACCCCAGGAGGGCCTTTCCCATTTTGATCTTCCAAGCATAGTTTTTATATTTAAGCTTGGACTTGAAATGAATTACAAGATGCCATATGCAATAATGAGATATCAGTTTGATTCTGAAATTTCATCGAAATATTTCAATATTCACCTAGCAGACACCAAGAATTTTGGGATAAAGGCTTGGTTATTCTTGTTTTTGGTGTAACTTAATATTCTGCAAAGATCAACAAATTTAGGAAGCTCAAAAATTGACATGAATTTACAAACTCCTTTCTAGTGCACTTATTCAGCTAAAAGATTATGTACAGAAAATGTTGGTATATTAGAATAAGTATATTGGAAAATCCTGTTGGTATATTTGGTATGTCAGAATATGCCACAAGATATTCCACAGAGGGTTTAATGTAATGAGGAGGATTGTAAGGCTTTATATAGCATGAGATTATCAATAAAATCAACACATATTCAACATGGTATCAGAGCCACCAAAAATCCTAGCCGCTGCCACCTTTCCCAACCCTAACCCTAGAAGTCA
>JANAVB010011860.1:0-40021 GCA_029216955.1 Iris pallida | reverse complement strand
CGGATCGTAGTTAGCGTAGAGAGTTCTCCGCTAGATTCATAGAATTCCCTATGGCAGACTATGATGTAGTCTTAGGCATGGATTGGTTGAGGCCAGTATGCTAGGATAGACTGCCATGTTGGCAGAGTTGTTTTCAGCATTCTAGGCGAGCCAGAGTTTTCATTTTCCAGAGGCGCGGTGGAGCCATCCTCCCCAGTGTTGCAGATGTCAGTAGCAGCAGTACAGTTGCCCCGGATAGTTGAAGAATTTCTAGATGTCTTCCCAGAAGAACTTCTAGGGATACCGCCAAAGCGGAAGATCGAGTTCACTATAGACTTAATCCCCGGGACAGCACCAGTATCAGAGCGAGTCTACAGAATGGCGCCTTCAGAGTTGGAGATTTTGTACAAGATGATTGAAGAACTCAGGACCAAGGGATTCATTCATGCAAGTGGATCGCCTTGGGGAGCCCCGATGCTTCTTGTGAAAAAGAAGGATGGTACGTCCAGGTTATGTGTAGATTATCGTACCTTGAACTCAGTGACAATCAAGAACAGATACCCTCTCCCGAGGATAGATGACTTGTTTGATCAACTTAAAGGAGCTTCAGTGTTCTCGAAGATAGACTTGCGGTCAAGATACCACCAGATCAGAGTCAGAGAGCAGGACATCCCGAAGACAGCGTTTAGATCGAGGTATGGACATTGGGAGTTCCTTGTTATGCCCTTTGGAGCGACCAATGTGCCGGCCGTATTCATGGACCTCATGAATCACATTTTCATGCCGTACCTGGATCAGTTCGTGATCGTGTTCCTAGATAATATCTTGGTCTACAGTAAGAGCGAAGCAGAGCATGAGCAGCATCTCAGAATCGTTCTTCAGACGCTTAGGGAGCACCAGTTGTACGCCAAGTTCAGTAAATGTGAGTTCTGGCTCGATTGCAATTCGTACTTGGGTCACATCATTACTCGAGAAGGAGTGGAAGTAGATCCCCAGAAGATTGTGGCCATCGAGACTTGGCTAGCACCTAGTTCAGTGGCAGAGGTTCGCAGCTTCCTTGGATTGGCCGGCTACTATCGGCGATTCGTATCAGATTTTGTAAGGATTTCAACGCCGATGACCCAGTTGACTCGTAAGGATGTGTCGTTTGTTTGGACAGCAGAGTGTCAGGAATCATTTGAGAAGTTAAAGCGAGGATTGATAACGGCTCCCATTCTCAAACTTCCGGATGGGATCGGAGGATTCACAGTTTATTACGACGCTTCAGGCAGAGGATTGGGATGTGTCTTGATGCAGCATGGGAAGGTAATATCTTATGCATCACGTCCACTTCGTGACCATGAGAAGAATTACCCGACCCACGACTTGGAACTGGCCGCAGTAGTGTTTGCACTTAAGTTGTGGAGGCATTACTTGTACGGAGATAGAGTGGAGATATTTTCTGATCACAAGAGCCTGAAGTATGTTTTCACCCAGAAGGACCTTAATATGCGGTAGAGAAGATGGCTTGAGCTACTGGTGGATTACGATATGAATTTACAGTATCACCCGGGGAAGGCCAACGTTGTAGCAGATGCGTTGAGCCGGAGAGCCGGAGTTTATTTCCTAACGGCACAACCAGAGTTATTGGCGGATCTTCAGAAGATGGGAATTGAAGTGGTTCTTCCTTTCGACGTGGCATTGATGGCCAGTCTACAGGTTCAATCCTGCATAGTTGAGAGGATCCGAGTGGCACAGTCAGCAGATTCCAAGCTTCAGCGGCTCAGAGCAGAGTGTGAGGCAGAAAGAAGGCCAGAGTTGTGCATTCATGAGGATGGTACACTTCGGCATGGCACTCGTCTTTGTGTACCCAGTGGAGATATCAGACATGAAGTTATGGCAGAAGCTCACAGTTTGCAGTATTCTATTCATCCCGGTGGCACGAAGATGTACCGTGATATCCGTCAGCACTTCTGGTGGAATGGCATGAAGAGGGAGATAGTCCGGTTTGTCTCTCGGTGTTTGGTTTGCCAGCAGGTTAAAGTTGAATATCAGAGGCCCGCTGGACTTCTTCAGCCCTTGCCGATTCCAGAATGGAAGTGGAAGCATGTGACCATGGATTTTGTGACTGGATTGCCCAGATCCCCAGCTGGTCGAGATGCTATTTAGGTTATAGTAGACCGGCTCATGAAGGTGGCTCATTTTCTTCCATTCAGAGTTGGGCAGTCTACGGCTCAGCTAGCCGAGATGTACCTCAGACAGATTGTCAGGCTTCACGGTATGCCCGTCAGTATCACCTCGGACCGAGATTCAAGGTTTACATCGCACTTTAGGCGTAGCCTGCAAGAGAGTTTGGGGACTCGTCTCCAGTTCAGCTCAGCTTATCATCCGTAGACAGATGGCCAGTCAGAGCGCACAATCCAGACCCTTGAAGACATGTTGAGATCTTGTACACTTGACTTTGGTGGTTCGTAGGAAGATCACCTGCACCTGGTAGAATTCTTATACAATAATAGTTTCCAGGCCAGTATCCAGATGGCTCCGTTCGAGGCTCTGTATGGTAGGAAGTACAGATCCCCGCTAGCATAGGATGATGTCGGAGAGAGGCAGATACTTGGTCCAGAGATGATTGCCCAGACAGTTGAAGTGGTCAGAAGGATCAGAGATCGTCTTCGAGTTGCCCAAGATCGCCAGCGGTATTGGGCCGATGCTCATCGACGTCCCTTGGAGTTTGCTATCGGCGACCATGTATTCCTTAGGATCTCGCCTAGCCGCGGCGTCATTCGCTTTGGCGTGCGGGGAAAGCTTAGTCCTAGGTATATAGGGCCGTTCGATATCCTGGAGCGAGTATGAGATGTATCCTATCGTCTTGCTCTTTCGTCGTCGTTTAGTGAGGTGCATGATGTATTTCATGTGTCCCAATTATGATGGTATATTCCGGACCCAAGCCATATCCTAGACCATTCGAAATTGGTTGTTGGTACCAACCTTTCGTATGAGGAGAGGCTCGTGTCTATATTGAACCGGAGAGAGAAGATACTCAAGAATAAGGCTATTAGTTTAGTCCGTGTTGCTTGGGGTCATCACTCTCTGGTGAGTCAACGTGGGAGCGTGAGGATGATATCCGATCGCGATATCCCTACCTGTTTGACTCGTAAGGTATAATGTCTTCCTTATGCCTTATGTTTTCCATCCCTTGCTTGCATGTATGATTGTCTGATTGCTTGCCTGGTTATAGCTTGCATGTGATTAATATAGCTTGTCCTTGTCTCTCTAGCCTCTTAATTAAATTTCGAGGACGGAATTCTTTTAAGGTGGGTAGAGTTGTAACAACCATATTCTGAATACGTATTTTGTCAAGCTTGCATGTATTTCAGACCTGTATTTATTTTCTCGGATTTTGGCCTGTAATTGTATTTTGACTTGACATGCAGATTTTGGTTCTCGTAATTGGGTTTTCCCTGGCTTGGTTTATTTTGTGGAGGAGAATTGGTTTGATTTGGTTTGGTTTGGTTTAACATGCATTCGAACACCTTAGCCTATGTTCAACCCTCATTCCACCACAACCCACCCTCTTTATTATCCCCACCTAACACTATCTCTCCTCATTACTTTCCTCCATTAATTTCTTCTTCTTCTTCTTCCTTCCTCTACACAACACTCCACCCATAGGCAAGTGCACCTTGCCACCACATGAGAACCACTTTTTATTTGTTCATTAGCTAGATTAGGCCATGGTGATCAATATTAGTGCTTAACATTTTGTGATTTGGAGTCTCCATTGTTCTAGATCTAGGTTTTAACTATTTTTGAATTTACATAGTTTTGATCTATTTTGGTTGGATTTTTGTGGGTTTTGATGCTTCCATGTGGAAGAGAATTCAATTTTACTCAAGTTAGACCTTTGAAAATCTAGATTTTGCTTTGATTTGACAAAGATATGAAAATTTGAATTCTTGGTGTTCTTCTCGGCCTGAAGTAGCAGACTGCAGCCTGCGCTCTTTAGCGCAGTACTAGACTGCGCACCCTTCCTCGGCCTGCGCTCTTTAGCGCAGTGCCGACCGCGCTGCTTGTCCCTTGGCGAACTGCGCTCAGCCTCATGCGCCAACCATTCCTGCGTACTTCATCCCTGCGCAGTTCATTCCTGCGCAGTCTGCTCCTGCGCAATCCACCCCTGCGCAGTTCACACCTGCGCAGTCCGCTCATGCGCCACCTATTCCCCTGCAAAGCTCACCCCTGCGCAGTTGGCTCCCCGCGCACTTGACTTCTGCGCACTTGGCCCATGCGCCATCTGCCCCTGCGCCCTGTGCCCCTGCGTACTTGGCACCATGCGCAGCTGACAACCTGCACAATCCAACCCCTGACCCCTTGCGCAAACCATTGGCTCTTGGAGTATTGGTTTTATTTTTCCTTAAGTTTGGCTCTTCTATAGCCCTGTATATTGATATTTTATGCCTTTTGTCATGAACTTGATTTTACTTAATATGTTTGGAATGAATATTGTACATGGCATGGTATGACTAGGAACTAGCATAACACGACAGTGACCCGTAGTGGTGCACTTCTGACATGACCAACCTGACATAATAGTGGCCCGTCGTGGCGCACTCCTGGCAAGTACCCTGACATGATTTATCTTGATGATGTTGCGATGGCTAACTTGACTCGTATAATCAACTTGACATCGTGGGTGTTCTTGCTTGCTTGCTTGTGCAATCCACTTGTCTTGTCTTGTATCATGTCTAGGACGTGACTCCCTGGTTCCCACGGTCAGGGATTCATACTGAATATGGATTAGGCTAATGACTAGATCAAACTATAGTTCATGGAGAATTTCCAGTCACAGGCAATCTCGTTATCTGGGCGCTCTTAATTGGACTTGTAGCTTACCGACGAGTAGAGCACATTTCCAGCACACTGTTATGTGTTACACCCTCTAAGTCACCTAAGGGTATTTCGTCTCCGGGGCGATGTACCCAACCATACTCTCAACCCGCGGAAGGATAACTGGATGGTCTGCAGGGCTTGGGACTGGAAAATTCTCATTGCATCTTGTTAGTAATTAAGGCTTGTGATAACCCTGGTTTGTTAAGAAGTAAGCCGTAGTAATTGCTTGGCCGCTTGTGAATGGATGGAGTCCAGCCTTGTCTAAGTCTTGTCTAGTCCCTGTACCTGGATACTCTTGTACATGCTTGTTTTACTTATCTCTAACAATAAATAGGTAGAGACAGAGTGCTATTCAGGCGAATGGTTACAACCTCGGTCCTTGTCTGGTTTAAGGGTTGTAACCTGGCTTCCGGAATGGTCCCACGTCACTAGTCATTTATTGTCCTGTTGCACTCTTTATTACTTGTACCTTCTTTTATTTCTTTTTTTATGTTCTGATATGCTGGCTTTTATTCTTATTTCGTGGCCTCCCTTGTGGCACTTGCTCTTTCTGGGGTTTGACCCAGCTGGTTTTGTGTGGCCAAATTTCAGAGCAGCTCTCGAGGATCTTCCGAACCTCCAGCCCGATGGTGGTGACTAGAAGGAACCCGGGCTACGAGTAGGTTTTCTATTTTGTTTCGCTCACTCTATTGTAAAATTATTCTTTTGAGGCGTTTAGCCGACGAGCACCTGTTAGCTCGATGCACTTTTACTTACTGTCTGCCTACGGGCTGTAAACATGATTGACAAATCCTAGGGTTGATCATGTATGACTTAACTCTTGCTAGTCCCAGCATTTTGTACGACTAGCTTCATGATCAGCTGATATGTAATATTAGGGATGCCTTTTATTGTATATTTGGTAGTCAAACATCTTGTGATTATATTATTTGCTTGAGATTGAGACAGTAGGCTTGACCTTAAGAGACTGTTGGCTTGTAGTAAACCCTCATATCTAGACAGCCGTGACCGTATAGCGAGATGGACCTCATTTCAATATACGTAGCTGGCTATGTTCGCCCCCGCTCTCCAGTATTCTGGTTCTGGGGCGTGACATGGTTTAAGTGGTGGCCCATGCAGGTCTTGTCAATCAAGAAATATGAGGGTTTACCGATAGATGTCTCAATCAGTACTCGTTCTTGATCTCCATTTATATCCTCTGAATCTCTGGAATCTTGACTTGATCACATGCTTATATCATTGATCTGTCCTGGTCCTTCCTTATTGTTTCCCCTATGTCGTCTTCTTCAGCGGTACTGTACCTGACCCCGCCGATCGGCAAGGTGGAGCACTTCATGTAGACCAACAGCCCGGAGATCAAGCCCAACACTCCGGAGTAGCCTCCAGAGTTGTGCATACTGGAGAAGAACCCCCAGTTCAGCCCGTTCAGCCTGCCGAGCCCGACGATGGCACCTTGGTAGGTCTCATCAGGACCTTGATAGCGTCCCAGGATCGTCGAGGAGACGCCTTACACCAGGTAGTGGCAGATGCTTTGACCAGAGGCGGTCATCCAGGGAACAACGCGGCCAACAGCTTCAAGCGCCTGAACCCTCCATTCTTCGACCGCAGCGAAGATGCGATTGTCGCGGACGCTTGGCTTCAGGATACCGAGGTAATTCTGGAAGCAGCTAGGACACCTGAGAATGAGAAAGTGGCGGTGGTATGCCTGCAGTTGTTGGACTTAGCTCGCAGTTGGTGGGCAGCGTAAGCCATGAGATTAGTGGCACCCATTGCTTGGGCAGTATTTAGAGAGAGATTCCATACGAAGTATTTCGATGCTGTGGCTCGGTACGACCTGCAGACCAGATTTACCAACTTGAAGCAAGGAGGCAGAACAGTCGACAGTTATGCATCCAAGTTTTCTAGGCTCAGTAGGTTTGCCCCCACCTTGGTGGCGATCGAGTTTGATAGGGCCCAACGGTTCCAGCAGGGACTGCATTTGGAGATCTTGTTGGCGGTTGAGCAGTTCGAGCACCAGACGTTCGATGCGGTATTGAGGGCAGCTAGGAGGCATGAGTACACCTCCAAGAGGATCGTGGATAGGACCGGAGGCCGGAAGCGATCCCACAGTCAGATGCACCAATCATCAGCTCCAGCCCCAGCAGTTAGGAGTTTGACCATTGGAACTCCGAGGCGAGCGGCCTCAGTGACATCGGTTCAGCATTTAACCCCGATGTACCCGCAGCAGCAGAAGCAGAAGCAGACTTCGGCAATGGAATGTTCTCATTGCGGAAGCCAGGCCATGTAGTGGCAGATTGTCGTAGGGCGCAAGGATTGTGCCTTGCTTGTGGAGCGACAGATCATAAGATAGGAGCCTGCACGAATAGGGGTAGTTCATCCTCTTCCAAACTAACCAGTCCATCGGTTAGGGGACCAGCAGCCATGCAGCAGCAGTAGTACCCGAAGCCATTGTTGCCTCAGGCCCAGGAATTTTAGCAGCAGACCCAGCAGCAGTATACCCAGGCTCCAGTGCAGAGCAGGCAGAGAGGTTTCCAGCAGAGGGGACCCGCAGCTAGAGGTCAGGCCATGATGATGGCTATGGAAGAAGAAGTTGCACCAGGTGAGGTAGTGGCAGGTACTATTCTCGTCAACTCCTTTCCAGCAAAGGTATTATTTGATTCTGGTGCATCGCATTCATTTATGTCTGCACGATTCGCAACACGGATAGGATTGGAGCCCGAGTCATTATCAGTGAGGCTCAATGTACTTACTGGTAATGGTCTTGTGGGAGTAGATCGAGTGTTTTCCTCGTGTCGGATCGTAGTTAGCGGTAGAGAGTTCCCCGCTATATTCATAGAATTCCCTATGGCAGACTATGATGTAGTCTTACGCATGGATTGGTTGAGGAACCAGTATGCTAGGATAGACTGCCATGTTGGCATAGTTATTTTTAGCATTCCAGGCGAGCCAGAGTTTTTATTTTCCAGAGGCGCGCTGGAGCCATCCTCCCCAGTGTTGCGGATGGCAGTAGCAGCAGTGCAGTTGCCCCGGATAGTTAAAGAATTTCTAGATGTCTTCCCAGAGGAACTTCCAGGGATACCGCCAGAGCGGGAGATCGAGTTCACTATAGACTTAATCCCCGGGACAGCACCAGTATCAGAGCGAGTCTACAGAATGGCACCTTCAGAGTTGGAGATTTTGTACAAGATGATTGAAGAACTCAGGA
Source organism: Iris pallida (assembly GCA_029216955.1). NCBI lineage: Eukaryota > Viridiplantae > Streptophyta > Magnoliopsida > Asparagales > Iridaceae > Iris > Iris pallida. The sequence goes on along the minus strand of JANAVB010011860.1, from coordinate 31,971 downwards.
CCAAGGGATTCATTTGTGCAAGTGGATCGCCTTGGGGAGCCCCGATGCTTCTTGTGAAAAAGAAGGATGGTACGTCCAGGTTATGTGTTGATTATCGTACCTTGAACTCAATGACAATCAAGAACAGATACCCTCTCCCGGGGATAGATGACTTGTTTGATCAACTTAAAGGGGCTTCAGTGTTCTCAAAGATAGATTTGTGGTCAAGATACCACCAGATCAGAGTCAGAGAGCAGGACATCCCAAAGACAGCATTTAGATCAAGGTATGGACATTGGGAGTTCCTTGTTATGTCCTTTGGAGCGACCAATGTGCCGGCCGTATTCATGGACCTCATGAATCGCATTTTCATGTCGTACCTGGATCAGTTCGTGATCGTGTTCTTAGATGATATCTTGGTCTACAGCAAGAGCGAAGCAGAGCATGAGCAGCATCTCAGAATCGTTCTTCAGACTCTTAGGGAGCACCAGTTGTATGCCAAGTTCAGTAAATGCGAGTTCTGGCTCGATCGTATTTCATACTTGGGTCACATCATTACTCGAGGAGGAGTGGAAGTGGATCCCCAGAAGATTGTGGCCATCGAGACTTGGCCAGCACCTAGTTCAGTGGCAGAGGTTCGCAGCTTTCTTGGATTGGCCGGCTACTACCGGCGATTCGTTTTAGATTTTGTAAGGATTTCAGCACCGATGACCCAGTTGACTCGTAAAGATGTGCCGTTTGTTTGGACAGCAGAGTGTCAGGAATCATTTGAGAAGTTGAAGCGAGGATTGATAACGGCTCTGATTCTCACACTTTCGGATGGGACCGGAGGATTCACAGATTATTGCGACGCTTCAGGCAGAGGATTGGGATGTGTCTTGATGCAGCATGGGAAGGTAATATCTTATGCATCATGCCAACTTCGTGACCATGAGAAGAATTACCCGACCCACGACTTGGAACTGGCCGCAGTAGTGTTTGCACTTAAGTTATGGAGGCACTACTTGTACGGAGATAGAGTGGAGATATTTACTAATCACAAGAGCCTGAAGTATGTTTTCACCCAGAAGGACCTTAATATGCGGCAGAGAAGATGGCTTGGGCTACTGGTAGATTACTATGTGAATTTGCAGTATCACCCGAGGAAGGCCAACGTTGTAGCAGATGCGTTGAGCCGGAGAGCCGGAGTTTATTTCCTAACGGTGCAACCAGAGTTATTGGCAGATCTTCAGAAGATGGAAATTGAAGTGGTTCTTCCTTCCGACGTGGCATTGATGGCCAGTCTACAGGTTCAGTCCAGCATAGTTGAGAGGATCCGAGTGGCGCAGTCAGCAGATTCCAAGCATCAGCGGCTCAGAGCAGAGTATGAGGCAGGAAGAAGGCCAGAGTTGTGCATTCATGAAGATGGTACACTTCGGCACGGTACTCGTCTTTGTGTACCCAGTGGAGATATCAGACAGAAAGTCATGGCAGAAGCTTACAGTTCGCAGTATTCTATTCATTCCGGTGGCACGAAGATGTACCGTGATATCCGTCAGCACTTCTGGTGGAATGGCATGAAGAGGGAGATAGCCCGGTTTGTCTCTCGGTGTTTGGTTTGCCAGCAGGTTAAAGTTGAACATCAGAGGCCCGCTGGACTTCTTCAGCCCTTGCCGATTCCAGAATAGAAGTGGGAGCATGTGACCATGGATTTTGTGACTGGATTGCCCAGATCCCCAGCTGGTCGAGATGCTATTTGGGTTATAGTTGACCAGCTCACGAAGGTGGCTCATTTTCTTCCATTCAGAGTTGGACAGTCTACAGCTCAACTAGCAGAGATATACCTCAGACAGATTGTCAGGCTTTATGGTGTGCCCGTCAGTATCACCTCGGACCGAGATTCAAGGTTTATATCGCACTTTTGGCGTAGCCTGCAAGAGAGTTTGGGGACTCGTCTCCAGTTCAGCTCAGCTTATCATCCGCAGACAGATGGCCAGTCAGAGCGCACAATCCAGACCCTTAAAGATATGTTGAGATCTTGTACACTTGACTTTGGTGGTTCGTGGGAAGATCACCTGCACCTGGTGGAATTCTCGTACAATAATAGTTTCCAGGCCAGTATCCAGATGGCTCCGTTCGAGGCTCTGTATGGTAGGAAGTGCAGATCCCCGCTAGCATGGGATGATGTCGGAGAGAGGCAGATGCTTGGTCCAGAGATGATTGCCCAGACAGTTGAAGTGGTCAGAAGGATCAGAGAACGTCTTCGAGTTGCCCAAGATCGCCAGCGACATTGGGTCGATGCTCATCGACGTCCCTTGGAGTTTGTGTCACCCTCATTTCCCGTATTTCCCGTATTTCGTATTTATACTCGTATCTGGATTTTGGCATGTATTTTTATTTTTCTCAACTTGTGGAATTTCGGTATTTTTCGTATTTTGGGTTTTGTCATGGCTCGGTTTTAATTGGATTGGGTTGGTTTGGTTTGGTTTATTTGATATTGGAACTCCTTAGCCTACACTCCACCCTCAACACACCACATCCCACCCTCTTTATAACTCCACCAACTTTTTCTCTCTCTTCATAAACTACCATTTATTTCTTCTTCTCCTTCCTCTACACAACTCTCCCAACCCTAGGCAAGTGCATCTTGCCACTACATGAGAACCCTCTTTTATGTGTCTATTTGCTAAATTAGGACATGGTGATCAACATTAGTTCTTGGCATTTTGTAATTTGGGGTCTCCATTGTTCTAGATCTAAGTCTTCCTGTTTTCGGATTTTTGCATGTTTTGATCTATTTTAGTTGGTTTTCTATGAGTTTTGATGTTTCCATGTGGAAGAGCATTCAATTCCACCCAAGTTGGAGCTTTGGAAATCCAGATTTGGAGTTCGGATGGCCAAGTTGTGAGCTTTTGAAGCTTTGGGTTCAGCCATGGTGTTCTTGCTGTCTGGAGAAGACAGTGAGCAGTGTGTGCAGAGCTGTTTAGCTTATGCACTCTGAGCTACGTGCGCTCTTTAGCGTGCGTACGCAGACTTTTCACGTACGCAGACTCCTGTAGCGTGCGTGACTTTTCACGTACACTGCTCCTTCAGCGTGCGTGACTTTTCATGCACACTGCTCCTTCAGCGTGTGTGACTTTTCACGCACACTGCTCCCTTGAGCGTGCTTGACTTTTCACGCACACTGCTCCTTCAGCGTGCGTGACTTTTCATGCACACTGCTCCTTCAGCGTGCGTGACTTTTCACGCATACTGCTCCCTTGAGCGTGTGTGACTTTTCACGTACGCAGACTCCTGTAGCATGCGTGACTTTTCACGCACACTGCTCCTTCAGCGTGCGTGACTTTTCATACACACTGCTCCTTCAGAATGCGTGACTTTTCACCTACGCTGCTCCTTCAGTGTGCGTGACTTTTCACCTACGCTGCTCCCTTGAGCGTGTGTGACTTTTCACCTACGCTGCTCCCTGTAGCGTGTGTGACTTTTCACCTACGCAGCTCCCTTGAGCGTGCGTGACTTTTCACCTACGCTGCTCTCTGTAGCGTGCGTGACTTCTCACGTATGTAGCTTCCTCAGCGTGCGTGACTTTTCTTGTACGCAGCTCTTTCAGCGTGCGTAACTTTTCGTACGCTGCTCCCCTGACCCCTTGCTTAACCTATTGACCCTTGGAGTTTTGGTCTTATTTCTTCAAGCTTGGCTCTTCTATAAGCCCTGAATATTGATATTTTATTAGATATTTTACGCCCATTTTATATCCTTATGCCTTTTGTCATGAACTTAATTTTACTTAATATGTTTGGAATGACTATTGTACATGGCATGGTATGGCAAGGAACTAGCATAACACGATAGTGACCCGTAATGGTGCACTCCTGACATGACCAACCTGACATAATAGTGGCCCGTCATGGCGCACTCCTGACAAGTATCCTGACATAATTTATCTTGATAATTTAACTTGACCTGACTTGACACCGTGGGTAGTTCTTTCTTGCTTGCTTGTTAAATCCACTTGTCCTGTCTTGCATCATGTCCAGGATGGGACTCCTGAGTACCACGGTCAGGAGTACCTACTAAAATGGATTAAGGTTAATAACTAGAATAACTCAGTAGTCATGAAGAGATGACACAGCTACAGGCAATCCCGTTACCTGGACGTTCTTGGGATCTGTATCCTGCCGTCGAGTAGGGCACATTTCCAGCACACCGTCGCATGTTGCACCCTCTAAGTCACCTAAGGGTATATTTGTCTCCCGGACGATGTACCCACCTGAATTCAACCCCTAATTTTCGACCTGGGTAATCTGGATGGTCTGCAGGGCTTGTGGCTGTGGAACAATCTCACTGCATCTTGTTAGTAATTAGGCCTGTGATAACCCTAGTTAGTTAAAGTAGTAAGCCGTAGTATCTGCTTGGCCGTGATTGATTGAATGAGGTATAACCAGTTCAGCCATGTCTTGATCAAGTACAAGATTGCTTCCTGTCTTGATTTCTTGCATTATTATCTTGCCGATAAATAGTGGGAAACCAAGTTCTGTTCAGAAGAAGGGTTACAATCCCGGTCCTTGTTTGGTTTACGGGTTGTAACCTGGCTATCGAAATAGTTCCATGGTTACCTCGTCGTATATCATCCTGCCATGTTTTTTGTAATTCTAGTCTTAATATTATATTTTCTTGTGCTGATTGCTGGCTTTTGTTCTTATTTCGTGGCCCCCTTGTGGCACTTGCTCTTTCTGGGGTTGACCCAGCTGGTTTTGTGTGGCCAGATTTCGGAGCAGCTCCCGAGGTTCTACCAAGCTTCCAGCCCAATGGTGGCGACTAGAAGGAACCCGGGCTACGAGTGGGTTTTCTATTTTATTTCGCTCACTCTATTGTAAAATTATTCTTTTGAGGCGTTTAGCCGACGAGCACTTGTTAGCTCGATGCACTTTACTTACTGTCTGCCTACGGGCTGTAAACATGATTAACAAATCCTAGGGTTGATCATGTATGACTTAACTCTTGCTAGTCCCTGCATTTTGTACGACTAGCTTCATGATCAGCTGAATATGTAACATTTGGGATGCCTTATTATTGTATATTTAATGATCATACTTCTTACGACCTTACTTACTTGCTTGTGATTGAGACATTAGGCTTGTTTATGACCATAAGAGACTGTTGGCTTGTAGTAAACCCTCATATTTTTAGACAGCCGTGACCGTATATCGAGGTGGTTTCCATTTCAATATACGTAGCTGGCTATGTCTGCCCCCGCTCTCCAGTATTCTGGTTCTGGGGCGTGACATGGTTTAAGTGGTGGCCCATGCAGGTCTTGTCAATCAAGAAATGTGAGGGTTTACCGAATAGATGTCTCAATCAGTATTTGCCTTTGATCTTCGCCCGTATTTTCAAATCCCTGAAATTCTTGCCCTGATTACATGCTTGTATCGTTGATCTTTCCTGGTCCTTCCTTATTGTTTTCCTATGTCGTCTTCTTCAGCGGCACTGTACCTGACCCTGCCGATCAGCGAGGAGGAGCGCCTCCCGTGGGCCAGCAGCAACCTGGAGATCAAGCCCAGCATTCCGGAGTCGCCTCCAGAGTGATACCTAGTGGAGGAGAGTCACCAGTTCGGCCCGTCCAGCCCGCAGAGCCAGATGATGGTACCTTAGTAGGCCTCATCAGAACCTTGATAGCTTCCCAGGATCGTCGAAGCGACGCCCTGCACCAGACAGTTCAAGATGCTTTGACCCGAGGCGGACATCCAGGGAACCAGGCGACTAACAACTTCAAGCGATTGAACCCTCCTTTCTTCGACGGCACCGAAGATACGATTGCCGCAGACGCTTGGCTTCAGGATACCAAGGTGATTCTAGAAGCAGCTAGGACACCCGAGAATGAGAAGGTGGCGGTGGTACGCCTGCAGTTATTGGACTTGGCTCGCAGTTGGTGGACGGCACAAGCCATGGGATTAGTGGCACCCATTGCTTGGGCAGTATTTAGAGAGAGATTCCAGACGAAGTATTTCGATGCTGTGGCTCGGTACGACCTGCAGACCAGGTTTACCAACTTGAAGCAAGGAGGCAGAACAGTCGTCAGTTATGCATCAGAGTTTTCTAGGCTCAGTAGGTTTGCCCCCACCTTGGTGGCGACCGAGTTTGATAGGGCCCAGCGGTTCCAGCAGGGGCTGCATTTGGAGATCTTGTTGGCGGTTGAGCAGTTCGAGCACCAGACGTTCGATGCAGTCTTGGGAGCAGCTAGGAGGCATGAGTACACCTTCCTGCGGATCGTGGATAGGACCGGAGGAAGGAAGCGGTCCCACAGTCAGATGTACCAATCATCAGCTCCAGCCCCGGCAGCTAGAGGATTGACCATTAGAACTCCGAGGCGGGCGGCCTCAGTAACGTCGGTTCAGCATTCGACCCCGACGTACCCGCAGCAGCAGAAGCAGAAGCAGAAGCAGAAGCAGACTTCCGCGATGGGATGTTCTCATTGCGGTAAGCCAGGGCATGTGGTGGCAGACTGTCGCAGAACGCAGGGATTGTGCCTGGCTTGTGGAGCAGCATATCATAGGATAGGGGCTTGCCCGAATAGGGGTGGTTCATCAGCATCCAACCCTTCTAGCTCTTCGGTGAGAGGACCGGCCCCAGCACCAGTTCAGCAGCAGCAGTATCAGTCTTCAAGGCCCTTGCCACCTCAGTCTCAGGCATTCCAGCGCACCCCCAGCAGTATGCACAAGCCCAAGCTCAGACCCAGAATAGGCAGATAGGTTTCCAGCAGAGGGGACCCGTAGCTAGAGGTCAGGCCATGATGATGGCTATGGAAGAAGAAGTTGCACCAGGTGAGGTTGTGGCAGGTACTATTCTCGTCAACTCCTCTCCAGCATCTGTATTATTTGATTCTGGTGCATCGCATTCATTTATGTCTGCACGATTTGTGACACGGATAGGATTGGAGCCCGAGTCATTATCAGTGAGGCTCAATATACTTACTGGTAATGGCCTTGTGGGAGTAGATCGTGTGTTTTCCTCGTGTCGGATCGTAGTTAGTGGTAGGGAGTTCCCCGCTAGATTCATAGAATTTCCTATGGCAGACTATGATGTAGTCCTAGGCATGGATTGGTTGAGGAACCAGTATGCTAGGATAGACTGCCATATTGGCAGAGTTGTCTTTAGTATCCCCGGCGAGCCAAAGTTTTCGTTTTCCAGAGGCGCAGTGGAGCCATCTTTTCCAGCATTGCGGATGGCAGTAGCAGCAGTACAGTTGACCCGGATAGTTGAAGAGTTTCCAGATGTCTTTCCAGAGGAGCTTCCAGGGATACCGTCGGAGCGGGAGATTGAGTTCACTATAGACTTGATTCCCGGGACAGCACCAGTATCAGAGCGAGTCTACAGGATGGGGCCTTCAGAGTTAGAGATTTTATACAAGATGATTGAAGAACTCAGGACCAAGGGATTCATCCGTGCAAGTGGATCGCCTTGGGGAGCCCCGATGCTTCTTGTAAAAAAGAAGGATGGTACGTCCAGGCTATGTGTTGATTATCGTACCCTGAATTCGGTAACAATCAAGAACAGATACCCTCTTCCGAGGATATATGACTTGTTTGATCAGCTCAGAGGGGCTTCAGTGTTCTCGAAGATCGACTTACGGTCGGGATACCACCAGATCAGAGTCAGAGAGCAGGACATCCCGAAGACAGCATTCCGATCGAGGTATGGATATTGGGAGTTCCTTGTTATGCCCTTTGGAGCGACCAATGCGTCGGCCGTATTCATGGACCTCATGAATCGCATTTTCATGCCTTACTTGGATTAATTTATGATCGTGTTCCTAGATGACATCCTGGTCTACATCAAGAGTGAAGCAGAGCATGAGCAGCATCTCAGAGTCGTCCTCCAGACGCTTAGGGAGCATCAGTTGTACGCCAAGTTCAGTACGTGCGAGTTCCGGCTCGATCGCATATCATACTTGGGTCACATCATTATCCGAGGAGGAGTGGAAGTGGATCCCCAGAAGATTATGGCTATCGAGTCATGGCCGGTACCCAGCTCAGTGGCAGAGGTTCGCAGCTTCCTTGGATTGGCCGGCTACTACCGGCGGTTCGTTTCAGATTTTGCAAGGATTTCTGTGCCGATGACCCAGTTGACCCGTAAGGATGTGCCGTTTGTTTGGATAGCAGAGTGTCAGGAATCATTTGAGAAGTTGAAGCGAGGTTTGATAACGGCTCCCATTCTCACCCTTCCAGATGGGACCGGAGGATTCACAGTTTATTACGATGCTTCAGGCAGAGGATTGGGGTGTGTCTTGATACAGCATGAGAAGGTAATATCTTATGCGTCACGTCAACTACGTGATCATGAGAAGAATTACCCGACCCACGACTTGGAATTGGCGGCGGTAGTGTTTGCTTTGAAGTTGTGGAGACACTACTTGTACGGAGATAGAGTGGAGATCTTTACTGATCATAAGAGCCTGAAGTATGTTTTCACCCAGAAGGACCTTAATATGCGGCAGAGAAGATGGCTCGAGCTACTAGTGGACTATGATGTGGATTTGCAGTATCATCCCGGAAAGGCCAACGTTGTAGCAGATGCATTGAGCAGGAGAGCCGGAGTTTATTTCCTGACGGCGCAACCAGAATTATTAGCAGATCTTCAGAAGATGGGAATTGAAGTGGTTCTTCCAACCAGCGTGGCATTGATGCCCAGCCTACAGGTTCAGTCCAGCATAGTTGAGAGAATCCGGGTGGCGCAGTCAACAGATTCTAAGATCCAGCGACTCAGAGCAGAGTGTGAAGCAGGAAGAAGGCCAGAGTTATGTATCCATGAAGACGGTACACTTCGGCACGGCACTCATCTTTGTGTACCCAGTGGAGTTATCAGACAGGAAGTTATGGCAGAAGCCCACAGTTCACAATATTCTATTCATCCAGGTGGTACGAAGATGTACCGTGATATTCGTCAGCATTTTTGGTAGAATGACATGAAGAGGGAGATAGCCCAGTTCGTCTCTCGGTGTTTGGTTTGCCAACAAGTTAAAGGTGAACATCAGAGGCCCGCTGGACTTCTTCAACCCTTACCGATCCCAGAATGGAAATGGGAGCATATAACCATGGATTTCGTGACCGGATTGCCCAGATCTCCGGCTGGCAGAGATGCTATTTGGGTAATTATGGACAGTCTTACCAAGGTGGCACACTTTCTCCTATTCAGAGTTGGGCAATCGACGGCACAGTTAGCAGAGATGTATCTCAGGCAGATCGTCAGGCTTCACGGTGTGCCAGTCAGCATCACCTCGGACAGGGATTCAAGATTCACCTCACACTTTTGGCGCATCTTGCAGAAGAGTTTGGGGACTCGCCTTCAATTCAGCTCAGCTTATCACCCGCAGACGGATGGTCAATCAGAGCGCACAATCCAGACCCTTGAAGATATGTTGAGATCCTGTACCCTTGACTTCGGTGGTTCATGGGAGAATCATCTGCACCTGGTGGAATTCTTGTACAACAACAGTTATCAGGCCAGTATCCAGATGGCACCTTTCGAGGCTCTTTATGGCAGAAAGTGCAGATCCCCGCTAGCATAGGACGATGTCGGGGAGAGGCAGATGCTCGGACCCGAATTGATTTCTCAGACGATTGAAGTGGTCAGGAAGGTCAGAGATCACCTCCGAGTTGCCCAGGACCGTCAGTGCCATTGGGCCGATGCTCATCGGCGTCCTTTATAATTTGCTGTCGGCGACCATGTATTCCTTTGGATCTCGCCTAACCGCGGCGTCATTCGCTTCGGCGTGCGGGGAAAGCTTAGTCCTAGGTATATAGGGCCGTTCGATATTCTAGAGCGAGTAGGAGATGTATCATATCGTCTCGCTCTTCCGTCGTCGCTGAGTGAGGTGCATGATGTATTCTATGTGTCCCAATTACGACGGTATATTTCGGACCCGAGCCACATCCTAGACCATTCGGAATTGGTTGTTGGTACCAACCTTTCGTATGAGGAGAGGCCCGTGTCTATATTGGACCGGAGGGAGAAGACACTCAAGAACAAGACTATTAAATTAGTCCGTGTTGCTTGGGGTCATCACTCTCTAGGTGAGTCAACGTGGGAGCGTGAGGACGACATCCGATCGCGATATCCCTACCTGTTTGACTCGTGAGGTATAATGTCTTTCTTATGCCTTACGTTTTCCCTTCCTTGCTTGTATTGTATGATTGTATGATTGAACTGCTTAGTGTAACTTGCCTGTGCTTAGTGTAGCTTGTCGGAATAATCTCTAGCTCCTTGATTAAATTCCGAGGACGAAATTCTTTTAAGGTGGGTAGAGTTGTCACCCTCATTTCCCGTATTTCCCGTATTTTGTATTTATACTCGTATCTGGATTTTGGCATGTATTTTTATTTTTCTCAACTTGTGGAATTTCGGTATTTCTCGTATTTTGGGTTTTGTAATGGCTCTGTTTTAATTGGATTGGGTTGGTTTGGTTTGGTTTATTTGATATTGGAACTCCTTAGCCTACACTCCACCCTCAACACACCACATCCCACCCTCTTTATAACTCCACCAACTTTTTCTCTCTCTTCATAAACCACCATTTATTTCTTCTTCTCCTTCCTCTACACAACTCTCCCAACCCTAGGCAAGTGCACCTTGCCACTACATGAGAACCCTCTTTTATGTGTCCATTTGCTAGATTAGGACATGGTGATCAACATTAGTTCTTGGCATTTTGTAATTTGGGGTCTCTATTGTTCTAGATCTAAGTCTTTCTGTTTTTGGATTTTTGCATGTTTTGATCTATTTTAGTTGGTTTTCTATGAGTTTTGATGTTTTCATGTGGAAGAGCATTCAATTCCACCCAAGTTGGAGCTTTGGAAATCCGGATTTGGAGTTCGGATGGCCAAATTGTGAGCTTTTGAAGCTTTGGGTTCAGCCATGGTGTTCTTGCTGTCTGGAGAAGACAGTGAGCAGTGTGTGCAGAGATGTTTAGCTTACGCACTCTGAGCTACGCGCGCTCTTTAGCATGCGTACGCAGACTTTTCACGTACGCAGACTCCTGTAGCGTGTGTGACTTTTCACGCACACTGCTCCTTCAGCGTGCGTGACTTTTCATGCACACTGCTCCTTCAGCGTGCGTGACTTTTCACGCACACTGCTCCTTTGAGCGTGCGTGACTTTTCACGCACACTGCTCCTTCAGCGTGCGTGACTTTTCATGCACACTGCTCCTTCAGCGTGCGTGACTTTTCACGCACACTGCTCCGTTGAACGTGCGTGACTTTTCACGTACGCAGACTCCTGTAGCGTGCATGACTTTTCACGCACACTGCTCCTTCAGCGTGCGTGACTTTTCATGCACACTGCTCCTTCAGTGTGCGTGACTTTTTACCTACGCTGCTCCTTCAGTGTGCGTGACTTTTCACCTATGCTGCTTCCTTGAGCGTGCGTGACTTTTCCCCTATGCTGCTCCCTTGAGCGTGCGTGACTTTTCACCTACGCTGCTCCCTGTAGCGTGCGTGACTTTTCACCTACGCAGCTCCCTTGAGCGTGCGTGACTTTTCACCAACGCTGCTCTCTGTAGCGTGCGTGACTTCTCACGTATGCAGTTTCCTCAGCGTGCGTGACTTTTCTCGTACGCAGCTCTTTCAGCGTACGTGACTTTTCGTATGCTGCTCCCTTGACCCCTTGCTTAACCTATTGACCCTTGGAGTTTTGGTCTTATTTCTTCAAGCTTGGCTCTTTTATAAGCCCTGAATATTGATATTTTATTAGATATGAACTTGATTTTACTTAATATGTTTGGAATGACTATTGTACATGGCATGGTATGGCAAGGAACTAGCATAACACGACAGTGACCCGTAATGGTGCACTCCTGACATGACCAACCTGACATGATAGTGGCTCGTCGTGGCACACTCCTGACAAGTACCCTGACATGATTTATCTTGATAATTTAACTTGACCTGCCTTGACACCGTGGGTAGTTCTTTCTTGCTTGCTTGTTAAATCCACTTGTCCTGTCTTACATCATGTCTAGGATGGGACTCCTGAGTACCACAGTCAGGAGTACCTACTAAAATGGATTAAGGTTAATAACTAGAATAACTCAGTAGTCATGAAGAGATGACACAGCTATAGGCAATCCCGTTACCTGGGTGCTCTTGGGATCTATAGCCTGCCGTCGAGTAGGGCACATTTCTAGCACACCGTCGCGTGTTGCAACCTCTAAGTCACCTAAGGGTACATTTATCTCCCGGACGATGTACCCACCTGAATTCAACCCCTAATTTTTGACCTGGGTAACCTGGATGGTCTGTAGGGCTTGTGGCTGTGGAACAATCTTACTGCATCTTGTTAGTAATTAGGCCTGTGATAACCCTAGTTAGTTAAAGTAGTAAGCCGTAGTATCTGCTTGGCCGTGATTGATTGAATGAGGTATAACCAGTTCAGCCATGTCTTGATTCAGTACAAGATTGCTTTCTGTCTTGATTTCTTACATTATTATCTTGTCGATAAATGGTGGGAAACCAAGTTCTGTTCAGATGAAGGGTTATAACCCCGGTCCTTGTTTGGTTTACGGGTTGTAACCTGGCTATCGGAATAGTTCTGTGGTTATCTCGTCGTATATCATCCTGTCATGTTTTTTGTAATTCTAGTCTTAATATTATATTTTCTTGTGCTGATTGCTGGCTTTTGTTCTTATTTCGTGGCCCCCTTGTGGCACTTGCTCTTTCTGGGGTTGACCCAGCTGGTTTTGTGTGGCCAGATTTCGGAGCAGCTCCCGAGGATCTACCAAGCTTCCAGCCCAATGGTGGCGACTAGAAGGAACCCGGGCTACGAGTGGGTTTTCTATTTTGTTTCGCTCACTCTATTGTAAAATTATTCTTTTGAGGCATTTAGCCGACGAGCACCTGTTAGCTCGATGTACTTTACTTACTGTCTGCCTACGGGCTATAAACATGATTAACAAATCCTAGGGTTGATCATGTATGACTTAACTCTTGCTAGTCCCCGTATTTTGTACGACTAGCTTCATGATCAGCTGAATATATAATATTTGGGACGCCTCATTATTGTATATTTAATGATTATATATCTTGCGACCTTACTTACTTGCTTGTGATTGAGACATTAGGCTTGTTCATGACCATAAGAGACTGTTGGCTTGTAGTAAACCCTCATATTTCTAGACAGCCGTGACCGTATATCGAGGTGGTTTCCATTTCAATATACGTAGCTGGCTATGTCTGCCCCCGCTCTCCAGTATTCTGGTTCTGGGGTGTGACAGTTTGCTATCGGCGACCATGTATTCCTTAGGATCTCGCCTAACCGCGGCGTCATTCGCTTTGGCGTGCGGGGAAAGCTTTGTCCTAGGTATATAGGGCCGTTCGATATCCTGGAGCGAGTAGGAGATGTATCCTATCGTCTTGCTCTTCCGCCGTCGTTAAATGAGGTGCATGATGTATTCCATGTGTCCCAATTACGACGGTATATCCCAGACTCGAGCCATATCCTAGACCATTTGAAATTGGTTGTTGGTACCAACCTTTCGTATGAGGAGAGGCTCGTGTCTATATTGGACCGGAGAGAGAAGATACTCAAGAACAAGGCTATTAGTTTAGTCCGTGTTGCTTGGGGTCATCACTCTATGGTGAGTCAACGTGGGAGTGTGAGGATGATATCCGATCGCGATATCCCTACCTGTTTGACTCGTAAGGTATAATGTCTTCCTTATGCCTTATATTTTCTATCCCTTGCTTGCATGTATGATTGTCTGATTGCTTGCCTGGTTATAGCTTGCATGTGATTAATATAGCTAGTCCTTGTCTCTCTAGCCTTTTAATTAAATTTCGAGGACGGAATTCTTTTAAGGTAGGTAGAGTTGTAACAACCATATTCTGAATACGTATTTTGTCAAGCTTGCATGTATTTCAGACCTGTATTTATTTTCTCGGATTCTGGCCTGTAATTGTATTTTGACTTGACTTGCAGATTTTGGTTCTCGTAATTGGGTTTTCCCTGGCTTGGTTTATTTTGTGGAGGAGAATTGGTTTGATTTGGTTTGGTTTGGTTTAACATGCATTGGAACACCTTAGCCTATGTTCAACCCTCATTCCACCACAATCCACCCTCTTTATTATCCCTACCAAACACTCTCTCTCCTCATTACTTTCCTCCATTAATTTCTTCTTCTTCTTCTTCCTTCCTCTACACAACACTCCACCCATAGGCAAGTGCACCTTGCCACCACATGAGAACCACTTTTTATTTGTTCATTAGCTAGATTAGGCCATGGTGATCAACATTAGTGCTTGATATTTTGTGATTTGGAGTCTCCATTGTTCTAGATCTAGGTTTTAACTATTTTCGGATTTACATGGTTTTGATCTATTTTGGTTGGATTTTTGTGGGTTTTGATGCTTCCATGTGGAAGAGAATTCAATTTTACTCAAGTTAGACCTTTGAAAATCTAGATTTGGCTTTGATTTGACAAAGATATGAAAATTTGAATTCTTGGTGTTCTTGGTGTTCTTCTCGGCCTGGAGTAGCAGACTGCAGCCTGCGCTCTTTAGCGCAGTGCTGGACTGCGCACCCCTCCCTCGGCCTGCGCTCTTTAGCGCAGCGCCGACCGCGCTGCTTGCCCCTTGGCGAACTGCGCTCAGCCTCATGCGCCAACCATTCCTGCGCAGTTCATCCCTGCGCAGTTCATTCCTGCGCAGTCTGCTCCTGCACAATCCACCCCTGCGCAGTTCACTCCTGCGCAGTCCGCTCATGCGCCACCTATACCCCTGCATAGCTCACCCCTGCGCAGTTGGCTCCCCGCGCACTTGACTTCTGCGTACTTGGCCCATGCGCCATCTGCCCCTACGCCCTGTGCCCCTGCACACTTGGCACCCTGTGCAGCTGACACCCTCACAATCCAACCCCTGACCCCTTGCGCAAACCATTGGCTCTTGGAGTATTGGTTTTATTTTTCCTTAAGCTTGGCTCTTCTATAGCCTTGTATATTGATATTTTACGCCCATTTTATATCCTTACGCCTTTTGTCATGAACTTGATTTTACTTAATATGTTTGGAATGACTACTGTACATGGCATGGTATGACAAGGAACTAGCATAACACGACAGTGACCCGTAGTGGTGCACTCCTGACATGACCAACCTGACATGATAGTGGTCCGTCGTGGCGCACTCCTGACAAGTACCCTGACATGATTTATCTTGATGATGTTGCGACGGCTAACTTGACTCGTATAATCAACTTGACACCGTGGGTGTTCTTGCTTGCTTGCTTGTCCAATCCACTTGTCTTGTCTTGCATCATGTCTAGGACGTGACTCCCTGGTTCCCACAGTCAGGGATTCATACTGAATATGGATTAGGCTAATGACTAGATCAAACTATAGTTCATGGAGAATTTCCAGTCACAGGCAATCTCGTTATCTGGGCGCTCTTAATTGGACTTGTAGCTTGCCGACGAGTAGAGCACATTTCCAGCGCACTGTTATGTGTTGCACCCTCTAAGTCACCTAAGGGTATATCGTCTCCGGGGCGATGTACCCAACCATACTCTCAACCCGCGGAAGGATAACTGGATGGTCTGCAGGGCTTGGGACTGGAAAATTCTCATTGCATCTTGTTAGTAATTAAGGCTTGTGATACCCTGGTTTGTTAAGTAGTAAGCCGTAGTAATTGCTTGGCCGCTTGTGAATGGAAGGAGTCCAGCCTTGTCTAAGTCTTGTCTAGTCCCTGTACCTAGCTACTCTTGTACATGCTTGTTTTACTTATCTCTAACAATAAATGGGTAGAGACAGAGTGCTATTCAGGCGAATGGTTACAACCTCGGTCCTTGTCTGGTTTAAGGGTTGTAACCTGGCTTCCGGAATGGTCCCACGACACTAGTCGTTTATTGTCCTGTTGCACTCTTTATTACTTGTACCTTCTTCCATTTCTTTTCTTATGTTCTGATATGCTGGCTTTTGTTCTTATTTCGTGGCCTCCCTTGTGGCACTTGCTCTTTCTGGGGTTTGATCCAGCTGGTTTTGTGTGGCCAGATTTCGGAGCAGCTCCCGAGGATCTTCCGAACCTCCAGTCCGATGGTGGCGACTAGAAGGAACCCGGGCTACGAGTGGGTTTTCTATTTTGTTTCGCTCACTCTCTTGTAAAATTATTCTTTTGAGGCGTTTAGCCGACGAGCACCTGTTAGCTCGATGCACTTTTACTTACTGTCTGCATACGGGCTATAAACATGATTGACAAATCCTAGGGTTGATCATGTATGACTTTACTCTTGCTAGTCCCAGCATTTTGTATGACTAGCTTCATGATCAGCTGATATGTAATAATAGGGACGCCTTTTATTGTATATTTGGTGGTCAAACATCTTGTGATTATATTATTTGCTTGAGATTGAGACAGTAGGCTTGACCTTAAGAGACTGTTGGCTTGTAGTAAACCCTCATATCTAGACAGCCGTGACCGTATAGCGAGATGGACCTCATTTCAATATACGTAGCTGGCTATGTTCGCCCCCGCTCTCCAGTATTCTGGTTCTGGGGCGTGACACAAACTCACCTAGCTATATATATATATATATATATATATATATATATATATATATATATATATATATATATATATATATATATATATATATAAACCCTTCCTATAAGGAAAAGTTACGAGATTTAGAACATACATATGTTTTTCTTCCAAATTTTGCTCCTTTTAAAAAAAAATTAATCTCTCCTTTTACAAAACAAATATGTCTTTATCCTAAAAAATAAATCTATCAATTTAAAAAAAAAAATAGATCTATATTAATATTAATTTTAATTTTAATATTAACGTTAACTTTAATATTAGTTTTAATATTAATTTTAATTTGAATGTTAATGTTGATGTTAATGTTAAGTTTTTTTTATGTTAATGTTAATATTAATTTCATTTTAACTTTAATGTCAATTTTAATTTTAGTGTAAATTTTAATTTTAATGTTAATTTTTAATTTTAATGTCAATGGTAATTTTAAAACTAACAGTAAAATTATAATTAAAATTAACACTAAAATTAACATTAACATTAAAATTAGTGCTAAAATTAAAATTAATATCAAAACTAATATGAAATTAAAATTAGCATTAACATTAAAATTAAAATAAAATTAATGTTACAATTTAATATTAACATTAAAAAACTAACATTAAAACTAATACTAATATTAGAATTAATATTAATATTCACATTAATATTAATGTGAAATATTAATATTAATATTAACATCAATGTTAACATTAATAATAATAATAATAATAATAATAATAATAATAATAATAATAATAATAATAATAATAATAGTAAGAATAATAGTAAGAATAATAATAATAATAGTAATAATATATTATACACACACACACACACACACACACACACACACACACACACACAAATGTAACAATGATCAAGATACGCAAGCAGACAAGATAAATATAAGTGAGATCAATTTACCCCACTCAAAAAAAAAAGAAAAACATTAAGAAAAATTAAAGTGTATATACAGTACCAGCAGGACGAATACAATAAAGGACAACTGAGATTAGTTATCTTGTTTATTTGAAACGAGTAAAACAATATATATATATATATATATATATATATATATATATATATATATATATATATATATATATATATATATATATATATATATATATATATATTTGAGGTTGGCCCTCCTTTCTTAAAATCCCGTGTCCGTCTCTGCAGATACACCTTCACGTTGCTACTGATTCACTTTTAGGGCTTGTTTGGTAAATGGATTTGGATTTTGGATTTGGATTTGGAAATCCAAAATTCAAATCCAAATCCAAATCATGGATTTCAAAATCTAAATCCAAGTCCAAATCCAACTCCAACCAAACATAGGATTTGGATTTATGATTAGTAACTAAATTATAGTCATGATCAATAATTAAGCTATTAATTAATTATGATTAATTATAGTTATTATTAATAATAACATTAATAATTAACGATTAGTTATTATTAATTATAAAATTAATAATTAACAATTATTTAATTTTTAAATAAATAACGATTAATAAATAATGATTAATAATTATAAATTACAGTTAACGATTAATAATAAATAATTAACGATTAATAATTTTTAATTAATGATTAATAATTATAATTTATAGTTAATGATTAATAATTAAAAAATTAATAATTAATAATTAATAATTAATAATTTAGTAATTAATAATTATAAATTATAATTAATGATTAATAATTAATAATTAACGATTAATAATTTTTAGTTAATGATTAATAATTATAAATTATAATTAACGATTAGTAATTAATAGTTAGCAATTAATATTTTTTAATAACTAATGATTAATAATTTTTAAATAAATAACAATTATTATAATTATAAGATTAATAATTAACAATTAATAATTAATAATTAATGATTAGTTAATTTTTAAATAAATATTTGTTAGTTTTTAATTAACTATAAATTAAATATTTTAAAAAAATAATTATAAATTAATATAATGATGATTAGTAAATTATTAATTAAATTATCGTAAAATATGATTCTAATCGTGATTAAAATATTATTAGTTAAAATTATAGTAAAATAGTTATTAACAAATTATTAATTAATACTATAATAATACTAATAGATTATTAATTATGATTATAATTAGATATTATTTAATAAATTATTAATTAAGATTATGGTTATGATTAATAAAATTATTATAATTATGATTAATAAAGTAGTAAATTATTAATTAGGATTATGATAAATTATTAAATAATAAAATTATTAATTAATAAATTATTAACTTAGAATATAATTATGATAACTAACTATTAGTTAGTTTTTTTATTAACTAAATAATTTTTAACGAAATTATTAAAGAATAAATATTAAAAAATTATTAAAGAATAACTAAATTTTAATTTACTAATTTTTAACAAAATTATTAAAGAACAAATAGTTTAACAAAATTATTAAAGAATAACTATTTTTTCTCTCCCAAATCCAACCAAATCCAAGTTCTGGATTTTGTCATATTTTCCATATCCAAATCCATCTCCAACCAAACATAGGATTCCGTGGATTTCTCTCCAAATCCATAAAAATCCAAATCCGACCTCCAAATATGGTTTACCAAACAGGCCCTTAGGTAAACATGATACATACATTAGATTCATTAGGAAAATTTTATAGGCACTACAAAATTTACTTAGGCTAGCCCAATTTTTTTTATTTATTTACAAGTTTGCCATCGGGAGAAATGCTTCAGGCTAGTACAATTTTTTTAGCACTTGGAAGGACTGTCAAAAATTTGATAGTCTTTTATATAAGAAGGACTGTTAAAAATTTGATAGTCCTTTCTATTGTAAGGACTGTCAAAAATTTGACAGTCCTTACAATAGAAAGGGTTGTCAAATGTTTTGGCAGTCCTTCTTCCTTCCTCATGACACTCCTCCTCCTCTGCCTTCTTCTCCCCTCATCACCTCCGCCTTCTTCTCTCCCTTTCCCGATGAAATCTTCTCGTCTCCTCTTCTTTCGACCTCCTCCTCCTTCTCCTTTCGACCTCCTCCTTGATGGAGTAGAAAAGCGGCGGCAGAGGAGTGTCACAGCAGGGGGCACAACGTTGGGTGTAGCAGCAGCGTCGGGAAAGCAACAGGCGGTAGGTGGTGCGGCAGGGGCGTGCAGCGGCAGGGGGCTCAGCATGGCGTGGGGAAGAGAAATATAGGCAGCCCAAAGAAAAATTTGGATTGTCTTGAGTAAAAATTACAAAAATATAGGCTATCCTAAAGTAAGGGCTGCCCTGGCGTAAAAGTTATACTGCCCGTAGAAATTCCCATTCATTATTACTGAATTCCAATTTGAGAAGTAGCTACACTCATCAATTGCGTTTGTGCCATATATGCCATAATGATGCAGAACCTAACCTCTTTGTAGTTCTGCATCATGAGCTTGCAACACCTTAATCTCTTCCAAGGTCAACTGAAGTCCCTTTATACTACGAGTAGGTAGACCTAGCCTTGTCCGCTGAGATTGCCATATTCCCCAATTGGTGTTACAGTTGAAGAATGGATGGTCCCTTGATTCATAATCTCCCAGACCAAGGACACAACTTGCATCTTGAACCTATACACCCATTCGGAGAAGCCGATCTCTGGTTTGAAGTCTATTCCTAACACTTTTGTAATGTCCCTCTCCATGTGGCACATTATGCTGGTTTATTGGCTCAAAAGCCTGGTTGGACTTGGGTTCATGTAAAGGTATCATTCAGAGATCTTTGAGTTGGCTATTGATTTGTTGGTATGATTGAATTTGTGTTTTGTGAGGTATTACGGGATTTGAGCGGTAATGTAGGCTAGCTTAATTCAGTCGATTTGGATGGTTTATGGAGCATGGCTTATTGGTATGGTTATATCGATTAAGAAGCTCGTGCATCACTTCAAATCTTCTGTCTGAGACATAGTTCGGTATCTGATCCGTCGGATAGACATTTTTTTTATGATGGGTGCTTTTGATCCTTCACGCCTTTGCCTATATACTTAATAAATTAATGTTGCATGTCTAGTTATTTATGCTAAGGGTTTGTTGTATGATAAAAAAAAGAACCAAGACAAAAAAGATTAATAGGATTGTTGCTATCACATGTATTATAATGATGTTGTTATTGCTGTAATTTGTAGCATAATATTGTTATGTATCTGGTTCTATATCGTATTGCTTATGCAGAGAAGCATAATGGTAAGGATATGGCTTGGTGCCACGGTATAGTATGGTTGTATGGCTCGGTGCCATGGTATAGTATGTATGTGTGGCTCTGTGCCAATTGTATATTATGGATGCGTGGTTTGGTGATACGAAAAAATGTGTGTATATGATACGATACTATGAAACTGTTGGATTGTGGTTTGGTTCCAAGGTATGTTTGGAATATATACATGGGTCGCCAATCGAAACATCTAATGGAAGTATGTGTATCGCAAGTTTGATCTGCTGTACGAATAGAGATGTATAATGTTTTATTCTGATTTCGTACCATGCATAAGTTTTATAGTCAATACGTTATTCAAGCATATTGCATGGTCATGAATAAATTGTGCACAAGATTATGTTTTATAGTCAATAAACTGTTCATAAGTCATTTTGAATGTTGAATCAAGTTGTAGGCCAATCTGCTTCTAAGATGTAAAAGGAGTTTGATGACCTGTAAATCTTTGAAGCAAGTGGAGTCATGTATAAAACCTTAGCCATGTATAGAATCAACTGGTTCTTTCTAATTTTTTTTTTCTAGCACGTGCGAGCTTAGATAAATCGTGTATCTCCCCGTACACAATTTTTAGCCGGCCGTCATATCATTTCGATCTCTTCGTGCGATCTTGTCCACACTGGCTTTGTCATCATCGTCCCATACGAACACCTCGTGCACTCCGCGCGCTTCAAGCTCCACGAGACGGCCATGACGTCATTCGACGCCCGCAACTCAATACCTCGCTTCGTCCACGACGCCGAAGGCGCCCTCAACGTCTTCACGACGCCTATGATAGCTGATGCCGTCCAGCCACTCGTTCTATGCGCACGACGTCTTTTATATGCCCTTACGGCGTCGTACGACGGGGCGCGTAATTGGCCGTCATTTATACCTATGGTAGAATGGTGGCGGTCCTCGACCGTCCGTGCGGCGCCCAATCCGTTGAGTTTTTATAAACGGACGCTCCATTCTGGCCCATATATATATATATATATATATATATATATATATATATATATATATATATATATATATATATATATATATATATATATATATATATATATATATATAATATATAGTAATATATATATTTGTTATGCCATACTATCTCTATATAGTAATGTATGGAGTAGCTTGTTCATCTTGCTCATGGAAATTGTACTATTTTACTCTTCCCAAGGCCGGAGCTGAGATTTATTAAGGAAGATTAGGACAGGTGCAAAAAATAATGGAGGCATATTCTCATATAAAAAATTATAACTAAAAATTCAGAAATTAAATTATCCAAATATAACATCAATTAATATCTTTCAACTTAAATAATATTCGACTAAAAGAGATAAAGTAAAGCTAATCAAACAAGCATTTTTTGTCATCTTCACATTAAGAACGATCTTTTAGCATTTCTAGCTGCAAAATTATCTATTAATCGTTCATAATCAACAACTTCTAACAACTCATTTGTAATGGAAATTAGAGCTAGCCCATTTAATCTTTCATGCGACATGGCTGATTGCATGTATGATTTAAATAACTTTAACTTGAAAAATCTTCGTTCTACAGAGGCATTATCACCAGTATTGTCAATAGAATTTTATAGGCAATGCTTGTCGTATGAAAATAATTTAATTTCTTCATATTAATATCTCAAGTGCTTGTTCGGGTTATTGGCCCATGCAGCCACGATCAACCTGATTTTGATAATTGACTTAAACTTCGAATTTGATATGAATAGATAGAAGATCGCAACAGATATTGTCAAGCAGATTTTTCTACTTTATTATGTATTTTCAATTTATTGAGTCTAGATAATTTATGAGTTGGGATCACTGGCAATTTAGAAGATTATCCTCACAAACCTATTTTTTGACCCAAACCAAACCAAATATCCATAACCCTTGCTAAACCAAAACTGGCCATAAAACCTATTAGTCGAACTCGGGCCAAGTTCGGCTGAACTCGGACCGAACTCGGTCCACCAGAATTATTCCTGTTTAGCAACAAATTTCTACTCCTTTGGATCTCTAACGTTCAAAATTATTAACGTTACCCTAACCGAGTTCTGCCCGAACTCTGGTTCAAAAATTCCTATAAATAGGGAAAAAAAATTATCATTTCTAATCACTCAATCCTTTTTCATCTTCTCTATCTATTCTAAAGCCTTCCTATTTACCAAGAGCTTTCAATATTCCTATTTCCAAGACAAATCATATTCTTCTAAGTGTCGGTGGTTTTCGATTAGGAGTATTTGAGTTGTACAAGCTTGGAGTATAAAAGCTTTCCTTAGAAAGGTGTTGAAGTTTGATCGTGGACTTCAGATTAAAACACGACAGTGTTGAAGTTGGCGTGTTGTTCGGAGTAAAGTACGAGATGTAATTTCTATTTTAAATAGTAGATTTAACATCGAGCAGTATTCTCGAGACTGGACTAGTCATCTCAGAGAAAAACTAGTATAAAATCTCGGTGTCTGCATATTGCTTTCTTGCCTCTATTTACTTACTGCTTTACTTCACTGCACCTAAATAATTGTTTTATATTTGTCTTTACCTGCTTAATCTTTTATTAGGATAATTTTTTGCTGCACTCTATTCACCCCCCTCTAGAGGTGCCATCGATCCTACAATTGGTATCAGAGCACAGTTTCTCTTTATTTGGATTTAAACTCCTTGAGAAATGGTTTCGCTATACACAAGCAATGGTGAAGGCCAATCTACAAATAGGCCACCCCTGTTTGATGGCACAAACTACACGTATTGAAAGACACGTATGAGCTTTTACCTCAAGTCTTTTAATTTTGATTTATGATCGATTGTCATCGTTGGTTACAAGAAACCATTGCCTATTATAGTAGATGGGAATCTAGTTGAAAAACCGTATAACAAATATATCGACAATGAAAAGAAACAAGCAAGTCTTGATGCAAAAGCTATGAATGCATTATTTTGTGCTGTATATAGAACAGAGTTTAATAGGGTATCAACATGTGTCACGTCTCACGAGGTTTGGAAACTTCTTGAGGTAACTCATGAAAGAACTTCATAAGTAAAGGAGTCCAAAATCTCACGACTAACACAAGAGTATGAGGCCTTCAAAATGAAGCCTAATGAGATGATTATAAATTTGTTTACTCGTTTTCTAGATGGTATTAATTTAAGTCCACTTTCCAAATTTTTAATTTTTTAATTTTATTTGTTTATGATTAATTTTATGGTCATTGGAAGTCATGCCAAAGCTTATAGGTGGACTATGACCATATTAAGGTCATATGACCTCTAGATAGCTTACATATGTATTATTTAGCTATTTTATATTTTTCTACAATTTTTAGATATTTTTATGTATTTAATATTTAAGGTTTTATTATTTTAAGGACTTTCAGGATTTACTATAAGGTCATACAGGGGTATTTCTAGACCAAATATCTTTATTTGGGCTCTAAATGACTAAAAATATTTTCTAAAATATTTTAGAATTTTCTGGATTTTTTTTAGAATTTTTGGGAATTTTTATATAATTAAAACCTATAGAAATTATATTTTATAGGCTTTGGGAATTTACTGTGAGGTCACAAGATGATATTTTATGTTAAAATATTTAATTTAGATTCTAGACACTTATAAATATTTTCTAGAATTTTCTAGATTTTTTTCTGAATTTTTCAGCAATTTATTTTGATTTATTTGGACTTAAAATGATTTTTAAATGATTTTCCGAATTAAAATAATTAATTACCCAGTAATTCACCCAGGGGGGCCCAACTGTCGACGCCAACTGCTACAGTGACCGCCTCTCTCTCTCCTATATATATTATTATATTCGTCCACCCTAATTAAATTCTAACAACCTTTTGTGGGAGAACTCATCTTGGGTTTCCGACTTCCCGAAGCGATTGCCGTCAACTCCGACGTGATTTTCGTGCGCTATTTTTTTTGTTGGAAGTGTATTGAGGTATAATTTCTGAATATCTAATTTATCTTTATAAATTCTGAACCTAAATTTCTGGAAAATTCGTAGAGTGCTAGTTGTCCAAAATTTGACACGTTTTGGTGGTTTCGAGATTTCGGGAGGATCGAAAATCGAAATCATGAACCGTTTGAAGTTTCGGAAAGCTAACACAGAGATCTACAACATATATTTTTTCCAGAAATTATTTCGTTCTTCTAGTATTTTAGTTATTTTGTTGAACTCAGAATTGACCGGTTGATCATCGTTTTGGTCACGATTAGCCATAACGGCGATATCTTTTAACCAAAGCGTGATTTTGCGGCATGGTTGATTCCAGTGCACTCGTGGCACTAAAATATACCAAGCTGCACTTTCAAGATCTAGAGTTCATAGCATTTTGTTGGCCCATTCCATGGTCACACCCGATTTTAATAATCGACATGAACTTAAGTCAATACACAAAATATACAAACTGCTGCTAATCATTTCAGGACGTGTGAAATCAATATCAACAAGCATCATACTACTAAATCATCATGTACATAAATCATCAATCTGAAGAATACTTTCATAGGGATCCAGTCCGAGTTATTTTATAATTTATTATGTATTTTATCTTTATTGAGTCTAGGATTTAAATTGTAAGATCGACTAGGTAATACTGGCTTAGGTTAATCTCAGTCCACATTTCTATAAAGCCTACATATTCCCATTCCATTTTACCAAAAGTTTAATTTTATTTTTGCAACAGAATTTGACAAATATTCAAAATTCTCCTAGACAGAACTCAAACTAAGTTCGACCCGAGTTCGGTCCGAACTCTGCCAGAGTTCGGTCTGTTTGAATTCAAATATCCGTTGCCTCCAAATCTGCATGCAACGTACATATGCAAAATCTTTGCATCAGAACTCTGCCAGAACTCTGCCCGAGTTCGGTCCCAGAAATCACCTATAAATAGGAAAGAGTTTTTCATTTCAAATCACTCATTCATTCTTCATCTTCTCTTCTCTATTCAATAAGTATTTTCACCCGATCAAAAGTTTTCATATCACACCTATACTCCTCTTAGCCAAAAGTCAGTAATATCTATTTCGATCTAGAGTCTTTTGGTGTTCAATAGTTGTAAAGAGGTTGTTCAAAGTACAGCAATTATATTTGTTGTTGTCACGCCCCGATTCGGGGAATCGCTCGCTTTGCTTTGATTCACGCCGAATCGATCGTCCTCGCTAAGGCGTGATGCCGTACAAGTCTGGAGTTGCGCTTGTACAAGGCTAGAACATGCACATTTATATCAATTCATCACATTTGAAAAATAAGCCACAGTTGCGGAAACATTGAGTAAGCGGAATAGGAAGAAAATATTCATTTTATTGATAATTGTAGTCAGAATACAACTTTTCTCGATAATATTTGAAATGCCTTTTCGGCTACATTGATTCATGAAAAGAAGTACAACTGATAGGCTCCCATGAAATAATTTCCCATTCCATACATCATGCCCCTTTAGTACTTTGAAATATAAGCAGCTATCTTTGAAATCTCCGCAATACTTTGTGCGTCTTTAGGGAAAAACAACTTGAAAGGAAACAGCAGTTCAGAAAGCTTTAGTTGCGAGGTGCGCCTGAGCCTTCTCCAGTACCTGTGGAGGAGGGGTCAGCACGTTATAACAATGCGCTGGTGAGCCCCGTTGGCCCACTCAGCTAAACCAACATTTTATTAATGACAAGCATTTTAAAGATATGAACTTATAAGGGACATGCAACATTTAGAGTAAATCACAATTCAAATGACATGGTAGTTCATAAAACCATGTTTACTTTACCATTGGTCGAATCCAGCTTTCCTGCATAAGATACAGGATAATAATAATATACTTACCGCCCATGCATAAGACATTGATTAGCATACATTCCCACGATGTGACCACTGGTGTTGTTAAACCATATGGACTCTTTTCATTCATTCATTTGCATTTGGGACTTTAAGATAATGAGATGACAACACAGTAGGGAGCTAGCCTCTATGATGCCTCACATTACTCATGTTCCCCAAAGCACTTCATTATTTCCTCCTAGGCCAAATCAGTACAGGCGCCCCTGTACCGTTCGAGGAAATTATTGCTCAATCCTTGTATACAAGTTGTCCATGGTCAGGCGAATGTGTGTCCGACTCGATATATGCAGTGTGCATAGAATATTTGAAGTAATAGGCAACATAATCATTCTTAGCATTGCATAACCATCATTCTAGGCATCAATTCAATCATTTCCATGTTCGGTTCATTACAGTGTAATCAATTTATTTCAATGTTCTATCACTAGCATCTTAGTGGTTTTGACTTGTGGCATTAGCATCTTGGTATCGATCAACGGATGTTGCAAGACAATTATTTAGTTGGCATGAAGGAATAGCGAGAGGAACAATACCACCACAGAGATCCACACTCACCAAATTAGAGAATCGTCAAGAGAGAGAGGAACACTTGCACGCTTAGCCTTCCGTCACGCGTCAGTCTGCATTGGCACCAAAAGATTGATTAATAATCCGTCTCATTGTGTTCTCTTCTCTCAGAATTCTCAAGAATGAATGCTATGCAAATCGATGAAAACGGGCAAGAATCAAATCATCGAAAATCATTCAGAAAAGCATCCATCAAAACCAAGCAGCAAAACCAGCAGCAAAACATCCAGAGAAAACTCTTGGACGCATTTCAAGAGAAACCGATCCATTAATTGGAAAGGTTCTTATGCACTTGTCCGTGATCGATTCGATGCCGACAGTAAGTTTCCCCAATACTCGGTTCCGACCGAGTTAGCCAAGCCACAAGCCTTACATAGTGAACCACTAGGAGCGGGACACTACATAATATACCACTAAGAAAAAGTTTCGTCTTCGAAACTTAAAGCAAAGGTCCTACCTCAAAATTATCAAACAGCGAAGGGTATTTCACCCGCATCTCTTCCTCTATTTCCCATGTCGACTCCTCTACAGCATGGTTCCGCCACAGCACGTTGACCAGGGATACTGTCCGATTTTGCAAAACTTTCTCTTTCCTGTCTAAAATTTGGACAGGCTCTTCAGTGTAGGATAGGTCAGCGCTCAGCTGCAGCTGGTCGAAATTTACTACGTGACTTGGATCATGCGCGTACTTCCGAAGTTGAGATACATGGAAAATATCGTGCACATCAGCCAGAGCCGGAGGTAGTGCAAGTCGATAAGCCACTGAGGCTACCTTCTCCAAAATCTCGAATGGTCCGACGAATCTCGGGCTTAGCTTTCCTTTCATCCCAAACCGCATCACACCTCGCATGGGTGTGACCTTCAAGAAGACATGATCTCCTACTGTGAATTCCAAAGGTCGTCGATGTACGTCCGCATAACTCTTCTGTCGACTTTGAGCAACTCTAAGTCTTTCTCGAATTAAGCGAACTTTCTCGACGGCCTGCTCCACGAGTTCCGGTCCAAGCACTTGCCGTTCACCTACTTCATCCCAGCATATCGGTGATCGACATTTCCGTCCATATAAGGCTTCGTACGGGGCCATTTGAATACTTGCCTGATAACTGTTGTTATAGGCAAATTCTGCTAATGCGAGATGTGTGTCCCAATTTGTCTTCGAATCGAGCACGCACAATCTCAACATGTCTTCAAGAATCTGGTTTACTCTCTCTGTCTGACCATCAGTCTGCGGATGGTAAGCCGTACCGAAGTTCAACTTTGTGCCCATTGTTGAGTGCAGACTTATCCAAAATCGCGACAAGAATCTTCCGTCTCTATCCGACACTATCGAAGCTGGCACCCCATGCAGTCGGACGATTTCATTTATGTAGATCTGAGCCAACCGTTCTACGCCCCACGTAACTTTTATTGGAATAAAATGTGCCGACTTGGTTAACCTATCCACGATAACCTAAATCGTATCATTTCCCTTCTGAGTTCTTGGCAAGCCGATGATAAAATCCATACAGATATTATCCCACTTCCACAGTGGAATAGCCAAATTTTGTAATTCTCCGCCTGGCCGTTGATGTTCGGCCTTCACACGCTGACAATCCATGCACTGTGACACGAATAGCGCCACATCCTTCTTCATACCATGCCACCAAAAAGTTGAGCGTAGATCCTTATACATTTTCGTGCCTCCCGGATGCAAGGAATACTTCGCAAAATGAGCCTCGGTCAGTATTTCCTTCATGATATTCTCATCCTTAGGAACGCACAATCTCCCCTTGACACGAATAGTGTCATCTTCAACGGTAAAGTCTGACGCCTTTCCTGCTAGAATCAACTCGCGTATCTTCTGCAGAAACGGGTCATCCTTCTGAGCAATCTTAATCCTTTCCTGGAGACTCGGCTCAAGTTGTAACTGAGCCAACTGCACATTTCGCGGACGGATTCTGAACTCGATGTCCATCTCTTCAAGATCCCGTAGTACCTCTTTTACTATTGTTAGGGACCCAACAAATTTCTGACTCAAGGCATCAGCTACCACATTTCCTTTACCCTGCGTGTAGGAGATTGTTAAGTCATAATCCTTGATCAATTCTAACCAACGCCGCTGTCTCAAATTCAATTCTTTCTGTGTGAATATGTATTTCAGGCTTTTGTGATCCGTGAAGATCTTGCAGGACACACCATAGAGATAGTGTCGCCACAATTTCAACGCGAACACAATCGCCGCCAGTTCCAAATCATGTGTTGGGTAATTCTTCTCATGCTGTTTGAGTTTTCTCGAAGCATAAGATATTGTCTTCCCATGTTGCATAAGAACGCATCCCAAACCAAGTCCCGACGCGTCACTGTAGATCTGAAATCCCTCAGAGCCCTCTGGAAGTGCTAAGATTGGAGCCGTGACGAGCCGCTGCTTGAGTTCTTGGAAACTACTCTCACAGTCGTCCGTCCACTTAAATACGACTCCCTTCTGAGTTAGGCGAGTCAAAGGCGACGCGATTCTCGAGAAGTCTTTCACAAATCTACGGTAGTATCCGGCTAAACCAAGAAAACTCCGTATTTCACTAGCTGATGCAGGCTTCTTCCAGTCCACAACTGCCTCAATCTTCTTTGGGTCAACGGCAACACCTTCTGCAGAAACAACATGTCCTAGGAACGACACGTTGTTCATCCAAAACTCGTACTTACTTAGCTTTGCATAGAGCTGGTTGTCCCGTAGCGTCTGAAGTACTTCTCTCAAGTGCTCGACATGAGTATCCCTATCCTTTGAGTAGATCAAGATGTCATCGATGAACACAACAACAAACTTGTTTAAGAACGGTCAAAACACTCTATTCATTAAATCCATGAAGGCTGCTGGAGCATAAGTCAAGTCGAATGGCATGACCAAAAACTCATAGTGTCTGTATCTCGTACGGAATGCTGACTTAGAATTATCTTCGGGTCTGATCTTCAACTGATGGTATCCTGAACGAAGATCGATTTTTGAAAACACAGTCGCCCCTTGTAGCTGATCGAACAGATCATCTATCCTAGGCAAGGGATACTTGTTACGGATGGTTGCCTTGTTTAGTTCTCTGTAATCGATGCACAGCCGCATCGTCCATCCTTCTTCTTTACAAACAGCACTGGAGCTCCCCATGGAGATACACTTGGGCGAATGTATCCTCGGTCTAGTAATTCTTGTAGCTGCACCTTTAGTTCCTTCAATTCTGCCGGAGCCATCCTGTATGGCGCTTTTGATATCGGACGAGTATCCGGAAATGTATCAATTGTGAATTCAATTTCTCTATCCGACGGCATCCCAGGTATCTCGTCCAGAAACACATCGGGGAACTCTGCCACAATTTTGGTCTGATTCGAATCTACACCCTTCATTTGAGTGTCAAAAACAGAAGCAAGGAACCCTTCACACCCTGAGTACAACATGTGCCTTGCTGTAACTGCTGATATTACCATAGGTCCTTGGAACGTCGAGCCGCACGAGTAAGAGAACTCTGTTTCTCCGGTTAGGCGAAACACAACTCTCTTATCCGCACAGTCAATCGTTGCATGACAGGCGCTGAGCCAGTCCATTCCCAAGATGATATCGTATTCTTTGATGTCGAGTACAATTGCATCCAGAGATAAAGTTTTGCCTCCAATTTTAATGTAGCCGTCCCTGTAAATCAAAGTTGCAGGCATATCTACTCCCGAAGGAGTGCTAACACACAAAGCTGTCTTTAATTGAGTCATACAAAATTTATTTTCTGTTGCAAAATCAGAAGAGATAAAGCAATAAGTAGTGCCAGAATCAAAAAGTACTCTTGCAGGTGTGCATTTATATAGCAACGTACCTGTTATAACATTCTCCGCGGTCTGGGCTTCTGCCTGAGTCAAGGCATAAACCCTTGCTTGCCCACCTTATTGATTCGGTGCATTCCCAGCTGGAGCCGGTAAGGCTGGTTGCGCTTCGCCACGATGCTGGTTGTTATATTGGCCCCGGTTGTGGTTGTTGTTATTGTCACCCTCATTTCCCGTATTTTCCATGTTTCGTATTTATACTCGAATCTGGATTTTTGGCATGTATTTTTATTTTTTTCAGCTTGTGAAATTTTGGTATTTCTCGTATTTTGGGTTTTGGGCTTGGCCCGATTTTAATTGGTTTGGAATCGGTTTGGTTTGGTTTATGTGTTGGAACACCATAGCCCTAAGCTCCACCCTCAAAAATACCACAACACCCTCTTTATAACTCCACCAACCTCTTCTCTCTCTTCATAACCACCATTAATTTCTTCTTCTTCTTCTTCTTCTTCCTCCACCCAACTCCCCAACCCTTAGGCAAGTGCATCTTGCCACTATATGAGGACCCTCTTTTCTTTGTCCATTTGCTAGTTTAGGATATGGAGATCAACATTAGTTCTTGGGTTTTTATGATTTGGAGTCTTTGTTGATGTAGATCTAAGTTATTTCTATTTTCGGATTTTGTATGCTTTGAGCTATTTATGTTGGTTTTCTATGAGTTTTGATGTTTCCATGAGGAAGAGTTTTCAGTTTCACCCAAATTGGAACTTTGAAAATCCGGATTTGGAGTTCGGATGGCCAAGTTATGAACTTGTGAAGTTTTGGTATCAGCCATGGTGTTCTTGCTGTTTGGAGAAGACAGTGAGCAGTGTGCAGAGCTGTTTAGCTACGCACACTGAGCTACGTGCGCTCTTTAGCGCTACGTACGCAGGCTTGGGTACGCTCCCTGTTGGAAGCGTGTTCCCTTGAGCGTGCGTGACTTTTCACGCACACTGTTCCCTTGAGCGTGCGTGACTTTTTACGCAGCTGCTCCCTTGAGCGTGCGTAACTTTTCACG
>JANAVB010011859.1:0-25270 GCA_029216955.1 Iris pallida | reverse complement strand
AAAAATCATCAAACTCTTAAAAAGTTTGTTTCTTCCAAAACGCAACTGGAGCGAGAAGCTTGGTGAATGTTTATGGGCCTACCGCACAGTTCGCAATGCGACGGATGTACGCCTTTCTCTTTGTATATTGTGAAGCTGTTCTTCCCCTTGAGATCCAGATTCCTTCTCTGAGAATTGCAATCTCCAATGAACTTACAACAGAAAACAATGATCGTCTTCGACTTCAAGAATTGGAAGCTCTAGATGAAAACGATTGTATGCTCAACAAAATATCGAGCTGTATCAGGCCCGAATCTCAAAGCTTTTAACCGAAAGTCAAAGTCAGAGCATATCAGAAGGGAACTGGTCCTTACTGTCAGACGTCCTATGACCATGACACATATGAGCAAAGGCAAATTTGATGCGAAATGGGAAGGCCCATTCGTAGTAAACAAAGTCTTCTCTAACGGAGCATACAACTTGCCTCTATGGATGGGAAAGTCATGATGATGCCTATCAATGGCAAATTCTTAAAGAAATATTATGTATAATATTTTCATCATTCCCCAGCAAATATAAAATTCTTCTCTACAAAAGTTATTTCGATATCGTTATCCCCAGAGGAAACTGATATTCCACCATGTATCATCTTCCCAGAGAATTTGATATTTTGTTTTATTAGATCCCCAGTGGTTTTAATAAAGATCTTGAATAGAAAATCATGTCCATATTACCTCTGAATTTTCTATCTCAGTATGTATCATATTTTCTATTCTATGAAAATGATATCTCGTCTTTTGATTTCCGAGTCCAAAGATCATGGAAAATAGAATCTAAAGATATCTTTATATCTGAATTCTGTTTTCTCTAATCAGTATTAAACTAAAAATCTTTGGTTTAGTATCATGATAGAGTTGCAAAGTTTATTTGTATATTCTATTCTATTGAAATATGTCATGTATTATTTACCTCTGAACATGTTTTCTACAAAAATATTATCCACAAAATTGAAATCAAGCCAAGATATTCATTTCAATCAAAATCAGAACAATGATTACAAATGGGTATCAAAACTTCAATACATGATAAATGTAAAAGAATTATTTAGGAGGAGTAATGATCTCCTGAATACGAACGATTACATTATTCATCTTTTCTTCATGAGCTTTCTTGATTCGCTCTGCTGTTTCTAGCTCCAATCATCCGTTGGTCATATTCTACAATAATAGAGCTACGGCGATTGGTCTCTTCAATCTGATTGGTTTGCATCAATTCTCGCTCCTGCTGTAAAACTTGACAGCGTTCAGCTGCAGATTTACGATCAGTAGCAATCTTTGATTGTTCTGTTTCCACAGAGGCAATTTGCTCCTGAATACGAGCTAGCTCTTCCCTCAACTTTCTAAGCTCTTCAGCTTTTGACGCTTCATCTTTCTCTAGGCGTTCCATATTCTGACGAGTACTTATTATTTCTTCGTCTTTCGCCATTAGCTCTTTGGAAGACTGAGCGAGGAATTCTGTCAGAGCAATGTGCTGAGCTTGAGCTTCATTCTCCAATTGAGCAATCTCAGCTGCAGTCAGAGAATTAATATCTTCCTTTTTAATCTCCCAATATTTTGGATGTTGGCTTCTAAATCATTCAAGAGATGTTCAAAGAAGACACATTGAGCCTCATAACCAGATTGTCTCAAGGCTGAACGTGGGAAACTAGTCGCCTCTCGAAGACTCGAAAAGGGCATAGTCTCATCTTTCATGAGTCGCCTCGAATATGTATCCAGATATGTATAAATAATATCTGAATACATCCCCATGACTTTTGCTATCCCTGTGTCAAAACTGGGAAGTCGCTGCAATAGTAGGGGAAGGAGCAGGAGGAGCCTCTATTCTTGGAGCTGAAGTTAGTGCTTTTGGAGAACTCGGCAGATGGGAACTCCCCTCACCCACTTCAGTTTGAATAAGTGGGGCTTGAGTAGAACTCATAGCCGGTGCAGTTCCTACAGCTGTTGGAATCAAAGAAACATGATCAGAAATTTAAAGACAATAAAACCAAGACAAGACAAAACTTTGATGAATAAAATATTACCTGGAGTTGGTTCATATTCAGTCTCCTTCGGATCATTCAATCCGGCTCTTAGTCTGTTCAGGGTACTTTCTGACACGGGATTTATTTCACTGCTTCCCGCCCCAGAAGTACTCGGAACTTGAACTTCTATTCAATGCCTCTCCGGCTTCTGGTGTCAACCCTGAGTGTTGACCAATGGTCTTCAGTGCATCAATTGGTGTTTTAGACGGTGATTCATCGTCTATCTCCATGTCTTCTTCTCCAGAAGAATGAGACGACGGTTCATAGTCAACTTGTTCGCTCTCTGAAGCTTCAACAATTGGATTGAGAGGAGTGGCTTCCTTCACTGATTCTCCCGAAATCAGTAAGTCATTAGCCGTTTCAGTCTGATGCTCGGCCTCTACCGCAGGTTGACTAATTTCCTGCGCATCATCAGCCATTGGTGGAACTGAGCCTATATCAGAAGGCCTAGAAGACCCAGCAGTTTCAGGAATCTCTTCTTCTTCTGTCTTTACAGAAAAATCAAAAGCAGCTTGCTTTTCTGCGGCCAATCGCATAGCACGATCGGTGGGACTCTCTGCATCCAGACAAATTACGGATTTAGTTTTTGAAACTATTACTTTCCTTCCTATTCTTTTGGTTAAAGGAACAGTAGGATAATTGTCTATTGGATCACTACCTGCTTCATCAACATCTCTGGCTCGTTCAGAAACAGGAGAATTCCCGAGAATAGTAATTCCTCCGCGACTTCGAGTCTCTGCTCGAGTAGCTCTTTTTGCGGCAGGACCCGCAGCACCTTTACTCCTCTTCCTCTTCGGTGTATTATCAACAGATATACTCTCTTCAGCACTCCCGATAGGCACATGCAATGGTTGATGAAGGTCATCAGAGAAGAAAGTTTCCAAAACATCATCATCAACTTCATCGGTGGCCAGAGGATCTTCTTTGTCGTGACAATCCCTAGGCAAGGCGGATTTGGTTGATTTCTTTTCAACATGAATAAAGCTTTTACCTAAGATGCTAAATTTTTCATCAAAGGTATTAGCTGATACATAAAATCTGGCATAGGACGCCAATATCTTAGCTCCTCTCCGATAGTTGACCGGATCTGGCATAGAAAAGGTAGCCCCTGTACCTTTGGCAATGTAATATAGCCAAGCTCTGGCACCATCAACCAACCCGCCTTGATGAGCAAAACACGTCGTTGCATTGCCCACATGCAACTGATCGTAACCAAATTGACGAGCAAATCTGCTCGGAAGATATGGCTCTAGATATGTGATGTTGTCACGGCGGCAAATTAAATGAGATGGCCTGATTCTCTTTAGCCATTCATGTTGGACATCATCCAACTCATTAGCACCAACGCCGTCAATCAATCTCCCGGGCATGGTCTCATAACCAACAGGTGGAGGAACACAGGTGAAGCTCCATAGTTCTCCCCTGTTCAAGATGGTTCTGCAATCGGTTAAAGTGTCATATCTCCATTTCGGTATATGCTTGTACCTTTCAAGGAAAGTATCATCTGGCCTAGCCATCCCAGTACTCATGAAGGATTCAAAATGTAGAAGCAGCCATCCAAACAAGTATGTAAAGGGTATTTCTACCCGAGGAAAGGACGTCAGGCTCTTCCGTGCCAATTCGAACATCCTATCTGTGTATGCCCTTAATCCGGCATTCAGACGGCAGGTCATTGCCGTTAATAGATCCATCTTATACCCAAAAACCAGAAGGACTGCTGCGAAGACGACTCCTCTGTGCATCCTGTCTGCCGAACAGGTGCCAAGAACTACGAATTTCCTCAGCCAAAGAGATATGAATTCGGCCAGATGACCTTCAGCGGACAATTCTCGGCCACCCTGCTTAATATAGGTTTCTAACCTATCATCAGCCTTGTAGCTGTCGATGTCTTCTTCGACGACAATGTCGTCATGATTAGTCTCTCAGATTAATCTGTTAATCTCGGCTTGACTCAAGGGCTTGAATTTACCGACATACTGATCGGTCTTTTTCTTCTTCTGAATTTCGTCAGTGCGGCCTTGAAACAAATAAGCCATCCACTTCGAAGAATAGCAATTGGAGTCCCCCTCTCCACCTTGTCCCTTATAAAAAGCTTTACAGATGCTGTAATGACACATTAATTCTTCAAATACATAAAGAATTAGTGGGTTGGCTGCAGAAATCTTATTCATTTCATCAACAAAAGGGATATATTCTTCATATGGCAAATCTGCTGTTGGTAGCTGAGATATATATGCCATTTCATGAAGGGCGAATCCCATCTCGCCCTTTGGGGTCATGAAGGTGCCGGTCCGATAGTTATATCTCTCCGCTAATGCCAAAAACAGATCCGGGTTTGGTTTGAAACCATAAGCAGTACACTTAATGGCATCATATAAACCTATCGCCTTCAACTGTGCACCGAAGTTCTGCAAAATCCATCTCACTAGAGCAGTCCATCTAGTGTTCTCTGGATTTACTAGACCAGTCAGCCTCATTGACTGTTTTGGGTAGATGGCATTCTTTAATTGAGCAAATTCGTTGGCAAAAATTAGGACTCTGACTGGCTTCAGCAGTGCCGAGTCCTCAGGAGGGATGGTGGCAGGTAACAGTCCTCGCAGAGATGTGACATGTGGTTCAGTACCACTGCGGAACCTTCCTTGACGATATCCAATCCACCCAGCCTTAGCTTGTCGGGATGGAGTAATATCCCACTTCATCTGTCTTTGCTGGCCCGAATGGAATAAACGGGCTATGTTGATACTCTTTGTCAAACCAGTCAAATACATAGGTTGATTTGCATCACCATCCCTGTGATAAGAGTATGCTACTTTGTCAAGAGCAGGCTGAGAATTCATGTCAATAGCATCTCCAAAAAGGAATGCTGGCTTCAAATGGGCAACACCATCTACACTCTGTAACGGCAGTCCACTCATCAGGTTCAGCAAAGTATCATCTTTCTGATTGGTCAACAGAGCTATTCTTGTGGAAGGTCCGTCAAATTGGGGAAAACGAACATGTGATAGATCACTTCTATAATTATTTCCCATACTTCCTTCAAATTCTGCTTCCTGAGCCAGAATATCCACTGCAAATGAAGAATAAAGTATTAAAAATCTTCAATATCGAGATAGTATAAAGTTTAATATACGCTTAGTTTTACTAAGCGTACAGCTCAATTTACGCTCAATTCTTACTAAGCGTATGGCAGACTCAAGGTTCAGCATACGCTCAGTTTTCTTTAAGCGTATGGCAGACTCAAGGTTCAGCATACGCTCAGTTTTCTTTAAGCGTATGGCAGACTCAAGGTTCAGCATACGCTCAGTTTTCCTTAAAGCGTATGGCAGACTCAAGGTTCAGCATACGCTCAGTTTTCCTTAAAGCGTATGGCAGACTCAAGGTTCAGCATACGCTCAGTTTTCCTTAAGCGTACGGCAGACTCAAGGTTCAGTATATGCTCAGTTTATCTTAAGTGAATGATTTTAAAAGTTCAGTTTATGATCAGTTTGAGCGTATCAGCGTATGGTTGACAAGATGATCATCAAAAATTACGCTAACACAGGAGTTAGCGTATTTCAATGAGACAAATTGCCATAGCATATTCTTTTAAGATAGCGTATTTTGATATCTCTATCATATGCGTATCTTACAGATATACGCTCCAAACATATTTTTCGTAAAAACAAAAAACATGGAATACGACTAAACCCTAAAGAGGGAAGCGTATTTGCTGACGTATTGACCCTAAAGAGGGATACGTTTTCTGAGTTTTGTTCTAACCAGAGCCCTAAAAAGGGAATAGTTATTTGTTCATCATCTTCGTCCTCACCATAAAGAGGTTTCAATGGCCGTTCACTGCGTGAAATATGCTGACTGGCCGTCTTCTTGGTGGTGGCAGTGTCGATGGCAGGATGAGACGACTCCTCAGGGGCTTTCCCCTTTCCTTTCGCAGAAGCATCAGTTTGGGCGCCATTAATGGAGGTTGAGTCGAAGACGAAGAAGGGGAAGAAGGATTTTGAGTTTCTGCAAACACTTTTCTCTCTCGAAAGCAAAAGCTATGGTAAAGAAATAAAATAGGTTTTGGAAGACCTATTTATAGAAGAAAGGAAGAAGTTCAAACGGCGGATATTCTTTAAATAAAATCCCTAAAGATTTGCACTGATATTGAGGAAGATAACAAACTCATGCCAGCATGTCAGGACTTATTCTTACGTTAAAGTTCAAAGTAATTTCGAACTTTTGAAATTCATAAAGTTCGAAAACTTTGAAGGGGGTCTTGTAGGGTGTGAAAATTATGACACGCTGATATAAGACTCAGTCCAAGTCATACGCTCAAGCCATACGCTTAAGGCCATACGCTCAGTCAAGGCCATACGCTCATCTAAAGGCCGTACGCTCAGTGAATATTTTATTATTTTCTGAGATGACAGCACAGCATATATTTAATAAAGGATAAATCTGACACTTCGTCTTTCGTGCAAAGACAGCTGTTCAATGAAGACTAGCCGTCGTATAGGTTTTCGAAGAGTCGGTTTTGTCTTTTACGAGGACAGCTCAGCATCTCTCATAAATGTAAAAGCCATCATTACTGTCAGTTTTGACAGTCTGTCAGCCATCATATCCGCAGTCACGACGCTCGAGAAGATTTTGTTAGTTATTGGAAGATATGGCGTATCAAAGAAGATTGATGATGGCCATGTGTCTACTTATTCGAACATGCCACGTGTTTACTTATTCAATCATACGACTCCTTTCCAATTAAGTGAGCGTATGGATCTCATACGACTCCTTCCCAATTAAGTGAGCGTATGGATCTCATACGACTCCTTTCCAATTAAGTGAGCGTATGGATCTCATACGACTCCTTCCAACTAAGTGAGCGTATGGACCCCATACGACTCCTTGCCAACCAAATGAGCGTATGGATTCCATACGACTCCTTGTCAAGTGAGCGTATAGTTTCCATACGACTCCCTGTCAATAATGTGAGCGTATCAGCTTTATATGGTTCTACGCTGTCCAAGTCAGTGTATGCAAGACATGTGCCTTCAAAAGCTAGCGTATGACTCTTCCTCTAAGGCAGCGTATCACAGCAGTTGTGTCCAGAATGATTTTCAACGTGCAGTTAACACATGTTCTCACGTGTCCTGCACTCAGTTATCCACTTCTTCAGAAGTTATGCAACGTGGCATTCATGCCATCAATCTCTCCTGAATATGCTCCACTACTTTCAACCGCACGCTAATGTGTCTCCATCAGAATTTGTCACGCGTCCCTGCAGTTATGCACACGTCAAGTAACTACCTGAGCGTATGCTTAAGGACAGTTATCCTGAACTCTATAAAAGAGAGTTTCTTCATCTTCATCAGACACGACTACAGTCAATTTCAGAGAGAACAGAGAGATTGCCCAGTTGCTGTCCAAGTTCTTCAAAGTTCGAGTTTTTCTTCATCGCATCGTCCAAGGGATAAAGTAATCGTCTTCTAGATTAGATTCCTACAGTTGTAATTTTCTCAGATACAAAATAAATAAAGTGAATTTATTTATGGAAAACAGTAAGTGACTGAGAAGTTATTATCCACCTGTTGAGTCCAAAAGTTCCCTCCTCTCCCATACCTGCTCATCATCCACTTAGCCCACAAGGAATCTCCTTCAAGAAGTCGACCAGCTAGTTTAGCGAGCACAACCAACCTCACTTCTCGAAGAGAACGTAGGCCTATTCCCCCTTCCTCCTTTGCTCGGCACATATATATATATATATATATATATATATATATATATATATATATATATATATATATATATATATATATATATATATATATATTGTGTGTGTGTGTGTGTGGCAACACTCAACAAAATTTGTTAAGGAAGAGGTTGGCCAACCTACAACTCTGGTGCATGTTGGGATGCTGGTCGTTCAACATCGACCAAGTCTAGGATATCTCATTGGCAGGGGAAGCCACCATGGATAATATTGTTATTAAGATAGTGTGTGTCTTCATGGGTGCAAATGTGCTATATTTTGAAGGATATGATTCACAAGCTTAATGACGTCAATACTTTGCAAAAAAAATACCAAAAAATAAGAAAGTTTGCAACAAAATAAGATAGATAAAACTGATAATATGAAATTGTAGAATCACGAACTTAGGTTTTGAATATTTATTCCTGATATGGTTAAAAAAAATGGATTTTGTTAAAGAAAATTACAAATCCAATAGTTGAAAGTATAATTTCTTAGAATTAGTTGATGATTAAAATTATATTTTTATTATAATTATATTTCTGTTTCATGATTAAAATTATATTTTAGTTTTTTAGAATTAAGATTAATTTTTTTGTAGAAAAGATAGATTCGGATAGAGATCAACATATGCTTCCTTCAAGCAAAATTAACTTTCAGCATATATTTGGTGACAATTACTTGAACATGTATTCATCATCTAGGTCTCCTTTTAGTGACATCAAGAACGGTATGCTATGATTTTCTCTACATGTTTAATGATTAAAATTGTCCGGGCCAATGCCGGCTATATATATATATATATATATATATATATATATATATATATATATATATATATATATATATATAGGAAAACAAAACCTTTATTGAATGATAGGCGCAAAATGCCGAAGCCTATACAAGTAAGCACGCCTTGCGCGAAGACCGACCCAAAACAAAGAGAGAAGCACAAAGAGTTGCCCACAAAACGGTAACTGGACCGAGCATCAGAAGGTTAGGCGATCAAAGCGAGTTCCCGAAGGAACTGCGCCCCTGCCCCAGTCAGCAGTCCAGTGTGGCCCAAAACTGGTTCGAAGTGTGAATGCAACACCTCTTTCTTTTGAAGATTTGCCGAACCACCTCTCTGTACAATTGCGGAGGCTGGAATTGACGTCCCTCGAATCTGTATTTGTTTCTGTTTTTTCCATAAAACCCAAAATGCGGCGGCAGCGACGATCTGATGCCGGCTATATATATATATATATATATATATATATATATATATATATATATATATATATATATATATATATATATATATATATATTGCTTTTATAAATGGAAATTATGTAGCATGTGGATCAAGTGAAATATGTTCATTTAATTGGTTCAAGGAAGAAAAATTCATTTGACTACTCGACGAAGAGATTTACAATAATGCAAGCAGATTCTTCGAGTAATTGATTTGACTAATGGTGAGGATCCTTCAAGTACATTATTTATCTCATTTTTACTTCAAGTCTGAATAAATTTATATAGGTATAGATTTTAGTTAATAATTTGCAACCATATCAATCAAGTGAAAAAGATTTGTATTTTTTTTTTGATCTTAAGTTAGATTCATGACAAAATTTGCGTTAGAAGATAAAATTTTACTTTCCCATAAAATTGATAAATATAGTTCTTAAACATTGTACACCTATATGAATAAAAAATTAATTGTGAAAATCATATAGTGTGTAATTAGGTAAGTATATTGTTCTTCTATGATTGAGTGCTTAAAATTTTATTTGTTTATTTATTAAAATAAAATCAAGAAATTATTTATAATTATTATATTGTTATTATTTTTCTTATATTTTATTTTTTTTTTCCAGAAAATTTAAAATCGTATGGAGAACAATGTACATCTTCTAGAAATAAAATTAATTCTCACCATGTATTGTTTGAGAATGGGCTGAACACGACACATTTCGTTATCTATATATCCTTTTGGTGACATCACAAATGGTATTTTACACATTTATTTATTAAAAATGATAAAGTATATATATATATATATATATATATATATATATATATATATATATATATATATAATATTTGTGTTTGCATATTTTATAAAATTATTTTATGCAGTGCATGGATGAAGTCAATCGGTCGAGTTAAGTACTGCAATGAACCAAAGTTCGGTTGATTATTCGAAGAAGACATTTACAAATTTGAAGCATAATCCTTCAACAATAGTTGATTTGACTGATGAGTAAGATCGTTCGAGTATGTTATTTACCTTTTTTTTTCTCAAATATACAAAATTTAGTTAATGATTTGCATTCATATCAATGTAGTGATAACTTTTGTGTTTTAAAAAATGTACGTCTTATTTATTCTAAATTTTGTTTGAAATATACAGTTGTAATTTGAAAAAAGAAATCATACATTTGAA
Source organism: Iris pallida (assembly GCA_029216955.1). Lineage (NCBI taxonomy): Eukaryota > Viridiplantae > Streptophyta > Magnoliopsida > Asparagales > Iridaceae > Iris > Iris pallida. The sequence goes on along the minus strand of JANAVB010011859.1, from coordinate 15,058 downwards.
AATAATAATTAATTTCAAAGTTTTAAAAAGAAAATACTTGAAAATTATAATTAATTTCAAAGTCTAAAAAAGAAAAATATCTTGAGATCTTTGTAAATTTTGTTTTTTGTTTTTTTCATTTGCAGTGGTGGTTGAATTGATGAATGAAGATTGTGAATTTGATCATGGACATGCTAATCCTATAATCAGAATGAATCTAATCATGTATGTATATCACTAATTTAATTTAAACTGTTGTAAATTTATTTTATTTTTTAGGCTTAATTGCACTTTGATATCCTCAACTATTCCCGTTTTTCAACTTACTACCTCAACTATTTTTTTTTCAAGTTGATACCCTGAATTTTATTTGGACAATAATGCCCATGCCTAAAATTCAAAACTACCCCCCATCCCCGCTCCCCCCTTCGGCCCCAACCCTCCCCCCAAACCGCTCCCCCCTTACTGGAATATCGACGATCCAAGTTATAAATGTAACTTCGTAGTGCACACTTTTTATCTCGAATTTATGTGTTAAAATTAATGTATATCATATGTTTTTATATGCATTGAGGTATATATTGTTATAATTTGGTTTTAAACATTTATTTTTTACGATATTGTCATATGTCCAATATTTTTATCATCTGTTCCTTTAGAACAATACATGTTAGAATTATAGTTTGTGAATTACACGGTTAATCCTGACGATGATTACTTTGTTGAAGTTCAATCTCATCTTTCGTACCTTGTTTTTTTTTTAGTGAGAGAACTCTAAGATAGTTTTGGTGTTTATTTTCCCAAAAAAAAGTTTTCAACTTTTGTTTCTATTTCATATGTTGTATACATATTATAAAAGTTCTTTTAAAATAAAACAATATTAGATACATATTTCGTGCATCGTACGGACGCATGCTAGTTCTACTAACAGTAAAATTGTACATATTTTACTCTTTAGTTTAAAAGAATTAAATCATATGCATGTAATACAATGGTTAATGATCGAATTTTAAAAATTAAGAACTCATGAGTTCCTATAGGATATTTGTTTTTGGAGTAGGAAGGAAAGTTGGCATATATAAAGATGGTAAAATTGTCAAAATAAAAATGATCATTTTTACCTACAAAGACGGTGCTACTTTCTTTGGATGGAAACTTTCCAACACACTTTAGGAGGTTATGTAAGTCACTAAACTTTACACAATCATTATGGCTTGATGTGCACCATAATATTCTCAAATACTGGGCTTATCCCTTCAATTTTATCAATATCCTTTCAATTTTTAACTGATTATACTCTTATAATCAATATTCCTTCAACTTATAATTTAATATATCCTTCTAATAAAAATTATATTCTCCTACTTAGTTAAAAAATACAATCTCCATTCAAACTTTATCAGGAGCAAAAACTTTATTTACTCGTATCAAATCATCATTTTTATTCTCTAAGAAAAATTTGGGTGACTATTGTTAGACTGTCAAAATTTTGACAATCTTTGTATTAAGACTATCAAATTTTTGGCAGTAATTCATCTACCCAAACGGAATTGTTTCGATATTAAAGCTTTGAAATTCTATTAATGAAGTTCGAAACTAAATAGTTTCAAATAGGAATATATAGTATAAAACTATAAAAAAAACAGATATGACTATCTAATATAAATTTATGTAAAAAAATATGGATTAAGGTTTAGAAATTTAGCAAGGTAAAGAAGTCAACTTTTTTTCTCATTTTATAGTTGAAGTTGTGATGGCCTCATATTATTTTTAAAAATATATGTGGGGGTATAATATGAGTATTGAAATATGATCATCATTTAAATATTTTTGTGATGCTCCTAACAATGAATCACACAGTGTATCCAACAGGAAGAAAATTGAAGCCGATGAGATTCAGGACAGTGTGGAGAAGGGAGTGAGATTTATAGACGTGCAAGGAAAAATTAACAATAATGATCAGCCAATTAGAGAAACGTTGGTGATTGAACTTGTAAATTGCCTATACTTCTTGAAAACATACAGAATTTTGAAAAACTAAAAAAAAAGTTTCGTGGATGAATGTGATCCCAATATTGGATCCATGGTTGGGTCACCGGAGTATGGTTGATCGTTGGGGTTGGCCAACGTACGAGTTATGCGGGAGACAGGAGTCGGTGGAGGCGCTGATCCGAGATGGTCGGTGGGCGCCAGAGCTTCGACAGGTCGGGATATGGCATGCCGCGGAAATAAGGCAGCTGCCCATTCATCCGGAGGGGGGGGTCGACCGCTGGATATGGGACGGCTCGACGGATGGCAGATTCTCTTTCAGGCTGATTTTTGAGAGTATCCGTCAGCATTATCCGAAAGTAGCTTGGGCAGAAATTGTGTGGGTTAGCAAGGTGGCTACGAAGATGCAACTTTGTTTATACAAAGCGGTTCGGGACAGACTCCTTACCCGCCAAAGAATGGTTCGATTCGGTATCCAGATTGCTTCTTTGATATGTGTTCTGTGCGCAGGAGGTGAAGAAACGCGGGATCAATTGTTTTTTCAGTGTCCGGTATCAGCACTGATTTGGGGCCATTGTAAGAACAGTCTAGGATTGTCGGGATCGGCTAATGATGGCCTTCTATGTGTGTTGGAGGAAATGATACTACTAAAAGATCAGGGTCTCAGTGTTTATCACAAAGCAAGAATCAAACTTTTATCAGCCGTCTGGCACGTTTGGCGGGAAAGAAACAGGCGGGTGTTTGAGGGAAAGTATATGTCTCTGAATGGAATTATTCACAATATAGAGAGTGACTACATTACCATGGCTGATGGTAGATAGATGAGATGTGATGTATATATGAGTTCCTTGTATTTCTCGTTATTTCAATAAAAGTACCCATTCTTCAATATATATATATATATATATATATATATATATATATATATATATATATATATATATATATACACACTAGCATATGTGTACATGTCTTGCACGTATTTTTATATTTCTTAATTAGTTTAGGAAGACTCTTTAGGAAGATCAAAGGGTAGTCTTCCTAATTACTAAGTTGTCCTTATTAAAATTAATGAACTATTTTTAATTAGTATAAGTATGTAAGGGTATTTTCGGAATTTAAAAGTTTCACCATCTAAGTTTTTCTATTATATAGTAGAATAGATAAGTATGTAAGGATATTTTCGGAATTTAAAAGTTTCACCATCTAAGTTTTCCTATATATATATATATATATATATATATATATATATATATATATATATATATATATATATATATATGCAAATGACCTCTAGCCTAGTGGTTAAGAGAGATGCATGCGGCCCAAGTGGTCGGGAGTTCGAGCCTCAGTGGAGGCGAGTTCGCCACAAGTACCCATTGCTTCAAATATATATATATATATATATATATATATATATATATATATATATATATATATATATATATATATATATATCAGAAAATTTACTGTAGTGATAATAATTTTAATAATATTTGTTTAAACGATAGTTGTTTAGAAAATTGGGTCAAACAATAAAATCCGACAGACTGTCTGTCGGAAAAATAGATATGTTTAAAATCCGACAAGCGGATTGTCGGAAAAAATGTATATGTTTAAATTCCGACATATGGTATGGCTGAAATAGGGCATTTATATTTTTGGTTTAAATTGTTTACGGTTTGAGTTTGGGTTAGTTTGGGTTTGGGTTTGGTTTTTATTTTTGGGTTAGTTTGGGTTTGGTTTTTATTTTTTTTGCTGGTTGGGTTTGTTATTTTTGTTGGGGGTTGGGTGGGTTTGGTTTTTTTTTTTTGGGTTGGTTATCTTTGTTGGAGTTGGAGTTGGGTTGGGTGGGTTTGGTTTTTTTTTTTTGGGTTGAGATGGGTTATCTTGGTTTCTAACGTTACAATTCTAAACGTTACAATTGTAACGTTCTAATTCCAACGGCTATATTGAACAACCACCATCTATAAGTATCAAACCACAGCATCTCTCTCATTCACTTCACCATATCTCTCTCATTCACTTCACAACCTCTCTCATTCAGTAGGAAGTTTGGCAAGTCTATTTCGTTGAAAGCTGAAGCTCTTCTCTTCCTACAGAAAGTTCATCTTGTTGTCAACATGGATGGAAATCTAACAATACTATGCTCACTTGGAGGTGTACTAAATGGGTTAGAGTATCAAGGGGGTTTAACCCAAGTTCTTTTAGTTGATCGAAATATTTCATTTCTTAGTTTACATAATCTAATTATTGATCAATATTCTATCGACTACGAATTTATATTAGTACATATTTTCGTATCTAACTGTATAAATGTAGATAGTGAAGATGCATGAAAATTTGTTCTTCAAGTGAATGCACAATCACCGTATATTAATATCTATGTCACTCCGCCCCCATCTATAAATGTAAGTAATATACCTGCTTGTAATACTTTTAATGCTAGTCCTAGTTCTCATCAAGTTATTCCATTTACTGAAGAAGAATATGTAGTAGATGATGTTAATAATGATGATGAAAATAGTGATGATCTAATTGAAAATTTAGATGATGAATTTGATGATTCTGTTGATAGCCTTAGCACTCCTAAATTATTTATTGGAAAACAATTTGAGAATCGTTCTAAATTTAGAAGTTTTATTAGTGATATAGCAATTAGACGTAATTTTACTTGTTCAGCTACTTTAAATAATGCTACTGGAATTATATATAAATGTAATAGTTCAAATTGTCATTGGAGGGTATACGCTAAAGCCATAGGCGGAGGCGAAAGATTTTCTATTACAACGCTAGAAAATATTCATTCTTGTTTAGGTGGACTTACAACTGGTTCTCATCCATTAGCTACCACTGTATGGGTTAAAAATCAGATTATTGATAAAATTCGAGATAATCAGTCGTATAGTCCATCTTGTGTTGTAAAAGATATATTTAGGGAACATCGAATACATATTAAATACTGTAAGGCTTGGAAAGCTAGAGAACTTGCTCTATCCGAAATAAATGGTAGTTATATTGATGCATATAGTAGTCTCGAAGAGTATGGTCTTAGAATTATTGAGACAAATCCAGGTAGTCAATGTTTTATGAAGATTACAGAAAATAATAGGTTTGAAAGAATTTTTATTTGTTTCAAGGCATGCATTGATGGATTTCTAAGGGGATGCTTACCTGTGATTAGTATTGATGCTACTTTTCTTTCCTCTAAATATAGAGGTATTTTATTTATTGCTTGTGCTCATGATCCTAACTATCAACTATACCTATTGCATATGCTGTTGCTGAGAGTGAAAACACTGATTCTTGGAATTGGTTTTTAAACGGTTTAAGAATATCTTTTGAAAGATTTTTTGATGCCTGAAATACAATTTCTTTTATATCGGATAAACAGAAATGATTGATAAATGCCATGCGTGCTATTTTTTCGGAATCGTCTCATTTTTTTTGTATTCAACATTTTAAAGAAAACCAAAAACGTATTTGATCAAGGTAATGAAAACCAAATACGTGTAATAAAGCTTCTTGGTCACTAGTCAATTTCCAGAAACCAAGTTTGCCCTCATAGCGCCATGTGTTGTGTTCTCGACACCGTACTTCCTTTTTATAATCACATAGCTATATATAAAACATACAAACTATATTATTACTAAACATATAAAATAAAAAATTTATTGACTAACACAATTAAAATTAAATATACCTCTCCAGAAAATATCAGACTACATATGTGCGACTCACGTTGCTGCTTAATCAAATCTGTAGTTGGTCCCCCCGGTATACAACCGTCGTTTTGGCTAGCCATCTGTAAAAAGATGGTTGTCAAAACGCATATGTAAGAGCATGATAGATTAGAGTTTCGGTTTATATATGATTAGGGTTTGGATTATGTTAGGGTTAAGTTCGGGTTGAGATTAGGGTTAGGATTAGGAAAATGGTTTGGATAAGGTTAATGGTTTAGTTTACGGGTTAGGGTTAAGGTTAATGTTAGGTTAAAGATTTAGCTTAGGTTAGGGTTTTGTTAGGGGTTAGGGAGATGGTTGTCAAAGGGTTAAAGTTAAGATTTAGCTTAGGAAATTGGTTTGGATTATGTTAGGGTTAATGTTAGGTTAAAGATTTAGCTTAGGTTAGGGTTGGGATCTAGATTAGATGTAGATTAGTCTAAAGGGTTAGAATTAGGGTCTAAATTAGGTGTAGATTAGTCTTAAGGGTTAGGATTGGGATGTAGATTAGTCTTAAGGGTTAGGATTGTGGTCTAGATTAGTCTTAATGGTTATGATTGGGATCTAGATTAGGTTTAGATTTGTCTTAGGTTAGATGTTATCATTAGAGTTAATATAAAATGCTAAAAGTATCATAATATAAAATGCTAACAAAATGATAATATAAAATGCTAGATTAGATTTACTAACCAAGCCTTCTTCTTCTTCTTCTTCTTCTTCTTCTGCTGCCTTCTTCTTCTTCTCACTTCTTCTTCTTCTGTCTCCTTCTTACTTCTTCTTCTCCGTTCTCTTCTACTTCTCCTACTCCTTTTCTCAGATCTACTTTACTCCCCTCCAACCACCAACACCCGCACTTACTTTCACTCTGAACCAACCCAACGACAGAGAACCGAAGAAAACCGAACCAACGTGGACAAAAAACCAACCAAACGAATTTCCGACATTGCGTGTGTCGGAAATTTTGGTCATGCCAAATTTCCGACACACGGTTTGTCGAAAATTTGACGAAGTCAAATTTCCGACAAACGGTGTGTCGGAAATTGGGCTTGACCAATTTTCCGACACACGCAATGTCGGATGCTATCGTTGACGCTAAATTCAATAACTTTTATCGTTTTCGTTAATTTTATATAAAATTATATCGCTACAGTAAATATTCTGTATATATATATATATATATATATATATATATATATATATATATATATATATATATATATATATATATATATATATATATATATATATATGAAACCCAGTTTTTGATTTACAATTTATAAATATTATTATAATATTATTACTATTATTATTATTATATTATGGGTTCAAAATTAATTTTAAAAATTATAATTTGGATTTTTGGTTGCTGTTTGCCATTAAAATTGTTTTGATTGAAATCTTAATACAAACAGAACAGTGATACAATATAGGACTTAGATGTAGTCCTAGGAGTACACTTTTGTTTAAGCTGGGTCCTTAGTGCCAATGGAGCGAGTGGTAATGCGTTGACTCCGTTGACCGGCTGACGACGGTTATCGGTTCTCTGAAGGTGTTGATTGCTCTGGGTACTGGAGCTTGCTGAGAGGAGGAAGACGTTGAGTGTCTAGAACTGCCTCTCGGTGATTCTCTGTTGTGGATTCTTTTTGAGTCTTGTGTGTTCTGAGTCTCTGTGTGTGTGTGAAGGAGATGATCCTTCTATTTATAGTTTTGCAGACTGGCTGCTCATGCGCGCATGCAGGATGCGCCGGTGTGGGGACGCCACGTGGAGGTTGCTGATGGAGGCACACGGATGCTGCGCCCTGATCGAGGGGGAGAACTCTTCATACTGCTGTTGTGAGCCGGCACGTAGCAGAGAGAAGATCTTTCCGTTGCTGAAATCTTGGATGAGTTGAGTCAAAAGACACGTGTCATCGACTCATGGTTCGAAGATCTCGGATTTGGTGGAGAGAAGTGATCTGGTGAGCTGCGCCTTGGATTGGGCGCAGGAGGAGGCTGCGGCTCATAACCTTTAGGAGTTACAAACCATTTGGGGCGCATGGCTTTTGAGGCGCATACAGGCGACTTTCCTTCTGTCTTTCGGGATCAGAGAGCAGTCTGAGGCGCATGGCTTTTGAGGCGCATGCTGATTTGGACGCATGGCCGTAGAGGCGCATGCTGATGGTGGAGTGGCCACGTGGCAGTAGCCGTGGAAATAAAGTCATGATGATGCTGACGTTGTCGACGCTTCATTTTCTGAATAAAGCTGTCAATTGTTCAAACTTTGGGAGGCGTGCTGCCAACTCTGTCAGTTCAGCATTTAATGTTGGTGACGTTCGATGGACAGCTGAGTGGGCACGTGGGTTGGCATTCCACTCGGTATGGAGATGTGTGAGGGCGCACCCTCTGTAATGTGCCGAGTACTGCAGGGCGCGTCTGTGTGATGCGCCTGATGCCGAAGGGCGCGTCCGTGTGATAAGCTGTCTGGCTGGCGCATCGGACATGTCTTTTAATGATGCGGCTGTCTCGCTCTTCGAGTGCCATAAATAGCCGTTTGGCCGAATTCGAGGTGTCCGGTTCATCCATTTAATGTAAATTCATTGCACGGAATTCGGAGGGCCATCCACTTGGCGCGTGGGTTTGATCTGCCCGGCCTATAAATAGTGGCATGGAGAGAAGATTTGCTTCTCATTCCTTCACGTTCTTCCAACATGAACTTGAACATGCGGGTGCATTCTGTTGACGAAGTGCTCCCGAGGGTGAAGATGAGACGCTGTGTTGTCTTCGATGCTCTTGAAGGTGACTGTTACATCCAAAAGACGGAGTCGAGGGCTTCCGAGGCAGGCGGAAGGTGCCTGTTGCATCCAAAGATAGGGATGCTCGGGCCTTGTCCCCGTTATTCCGGAAGAGCCGTAGATCGGAATGGCGGTGCTAGGCTCTCTCTTCCTTCAAAGTGGGGTTTCCCTACTTTGATCGTGTTGAAAGCTGCTCCTTTAGCCGCGATTTCGATCACGGTCTTCCTTCGGCTTTGGAGGCTCTTTCGAAGCCTCCCCTGGCCACAGCATTTGCGGTGCTCTTCTCTTCCTTGGTTCCAGCCAGAGGGTAATTTGGCTGAAGGGATGCACACAACTGAGCTGGATGTACATGACTGAGCTGCTGAAGATATGGTGGGATGCGCCTGGTTGGAGGCGCATGATGTCTGCTGCGCCTGACTGACAGCGCATGGTGACTGGCAGCGCATGATGACTGCTGCGCCTAACTGGAGGCGCATGGTGGCCGCTGGCTGTAGACTTAGGATCTTTCCTTTGTAGAAATTCTCCTTTGTACAACCTTTTCTAGACATGTAATAGACTTTTATATATAAATAAAAAGTCCTTCTTCAGATGTCCATGGTTATTGACTTTGCTGTGAAGTGTTCTGTGTGAGTCTTGGCGCATGTAGTGTCTGGCGCATGGGCTTTCTGGTTGTGAAATTCTATGCTTCTACAGTTGCCGACCTGACCCGAGCCTGGACCAGTTCGAACCCAATTGCCCGAAACCCAATTGGAACCCACTCCATTTTATTTGAAATCCTGATTTCTTTTACAAAAAAAAAAGTATAAAACTAATCCTAAACTAACCCTTTCCCCACGTTGGACCAGCTCCCCATCCCCACGTAATGACCAACTATCTCTCCACAAATCACACCCTCCCACTCACCTCTCCCATTAATTCCCCTCAAAACCCACCATTCACCACCAGCACCATCACTCAAACTTCTTCACTTTTCCTCATCCCCCTCACTCTCTCCTTCCCCAAGCTTCCCAACCCGCGACCAGAGCTCAGCCCTACGCCGACCCCCGACCCCTCCAGCCAGCGCCCCCGATCCGCCCGAGCGCCGCGCCCCTCCAGCGGCGCCCGCCCCGACGTTCTCCCGGCCGCCCCGCGGCCAACCCCGCGCGTGACCCGAGCCCAGCACCCCTTTCCAGCCGCTGCCGCCCCCGGCAGCCCCGATCCGCGCGCGCGTAGCCCCGTCCCGAGTGGCCGGTACCTGCGTGTGCTTTCGGCGTGGTTCGATTCCGATTTCGAGTTCGTTTCCGCGGATTCGCGTGTCCCGAGTCCGAGGCAACCCTTCGGATTCCGTCGATTTGGATAATTTCTGGTTAATCACAGTAGTTCGTCCCTCCCGTAATTGTCTATGATGATTTGGTCCCCGATCCCTTTTCGGGAATTCGGATTTTGTTACGTTTTTGGTTTCGAAAATTTCGGAACCATTTGATTGATAGGTTCTGTGGATACTTTGATAGTTTTAGGTTCTGTGAATAGTTTGTTGGTTTCGTTTTTCCGAAAACTCTTCGGAAAGAGTTCTGTAGGTTCGGATTGGAATTGTTGGCTTTGGAAATAGGACCTGTGGTTTCTTAGTTCTGTAGGTTTGGGTTGGATTTTTCCAAGAAACTTTCGGAAAAGTTTCTGTTGGTTTCTGTGAGGCTTTCCGAGATGGTTTCGGGATTTCTGAATTCGTTTCGGGTTTTCCGAATTAATTTGAGAAAATGTTTTGTGAATATTTTACATGTAAATTTTGGGTTTTCCTGGTTTGGAAGTTGAATTCTGGGTGTTCCCTGGTTTAGGACTTTTTTATAAATGGTGATTATGGCACACTTTCCAGTTTTTTGGTTGACCGAAAATAGAGGAAGTGCTGTCGGATTTTCTATAAAATTAATTATATAATTTTAAAAATGGTTTTCGGAAAAGAATATCGTTTTGGATTTTTGGGCGATGACCGTATTGGTCAATGGGCCCTGGCTAAGTACAAACGAAACCGGTTTCGCCCGGACGTTGAGGGCATTAGCCTATATGACGATTGGACCAATATCTGAGACTCACTATTTAATTTATTTTAATTATTATCTTTATTTATAATTAAATTGTAGGGTAATTTTATAACTAACAAATATTTCTTCTTATTTCAATTCATATAAAATAATTTGTAAGTGCATAAGCCCAGCTTTTCTATTTCCTTTCTTTGTGGCCTGTAAATATTGTAGCGTAGTTTTTCTTTTATTTTCTGGTTTTGCTGGTTTTTAGCATAGACGCGTAAAAACTGAAATAAATAATATTTTTGATATAGAAAAATTAATAAGATTTCTCTCACATTAAAATTTACAAGTTTGTAATATTTTAAACAAAAATCATGTTTTCTCATTAAACAAGAAATTTAGTTTTATATGTATAATTACGAAAATATAAAGTTTTAACCAATTAAATTGGTAACTACGAGTTTTCCAAAATAAAAGTTAAAGTAATCTTTCCCTCGTTATTAATTACAACGCACCGATAATCGTGTTTTGTTCGTGTTTACTAATAAAGAATAAAATTTGATTAGGACACAACTTAGAGATTGCAACTAGCATAGTTAGCTTGGTAACTCTGGAATCTGAGTCAACTTCTCGAATGTAGGATTTCGAGGACGAGTCTAAATCCCATCTCGAAGTCTTCAACCCTTCAAGTCCAGTCCAAGTTGAGGCAAGTACATTTTGTGTTAGCTTACAATTATTTAATAATCGCTTTACTGCAAGTTTAAACCACGATGCAACACGGAACTCTCTCTGAGAGCACTGACTGATTGACTGTTGGGTACCGAGGGAATAGTGTAATGATTATGACCACATCCAAGGTAAAAACTTAGAACTGTATTAGCTTACCCCTCATACACATGGGGATAAGCCATATCGTTTCAATAGGATACAACTGTACAACTCAAGCCGGTCATATTCATTGCCTATTCAAATCACAATGTTTTTAACTGCTAGAAAACTGTTTACTTCAATTTGTTTAAAAGTGCATGATTCTATTATTATTTTAATTGTCGAATTAGCATGAATTGTACTTTGCTCCCTCCTGACTGGAGATAACATTTTTAGGGGATATTGAGGATGCTGAGCTGTTAATCAACAGCTATTATGACCCGGTTCTGTACCCCGTGGTGTTGCCAGAGTCCCGTTTGGAGGACGCAGGACCTGAGGCCGATGAGCCAAATGCTTAGCTAGATTTTCTTTTTTCCATTTTTGTTGTTTCTTTGAAATTTTGTTATTTTGAACTCAGTATTTAATTCAGTTCATTTACTTCCATTTGTATTTATTTCAATGTTTAATAAAGTTTTAAATTCCCGAATATTGAGTTGTGACAAACGTAGATATTGTTGTGGTTACCTGCTAATGGGACAGCTTACTGCCGCCGTCTCAACAACGGTGCAGGCTGGGCATGATCCGGTTCGATCCAATTATTTGGGATCGGATCGTGACATGTTTTTAGTGGTGGCCCATGCAGGTCAAGAACAACAAACTTAGGAAAACATACCTAGAAACAATTAGAACACTAGAACATTGATTTGTCACAACATAGGTCCGAATTATATACATAAATATTTTGTTTGATTATAGACTGGTAGGATACCTTGCTTATGTTTTCATCCTAAACCTTCCAGAATATGACCAAGGAAAAGACCACCCCTGCTGGCGATGAGGTGTCATCACCCGAACACACCCCATCTCCTCCAGCACGTCCAGACCCTTCACCGTTGCAGCTGACCGACCGTCCCCACCAATCTCCAGCACTCCGCGGCGTTTACACCACTACATCTCAAGCGGCGAACCCTACACTTCCCCGGGCTGAGCCGCAGACCCCTGCGGTAGTGCCCGCACCAGCTGCCCCACCAGTGCCGTGGATCCCACCGATCTAGTGGGCATGCTACGAGGAGTGCTTGAAGCCCAGAGAGCCCAAGCAGAAGCTCATCGAGAACAGACTGCAGCCCAAGCTGAAGCCCATCGCAAGCAGACCGCGATTATGAGAGAAGGCTTGGAGAATGCCCACAATGTGGCTATGGCTGCCCTCGAGAGAGGAGGAACCACTTCATTGGAGCCACGACCTGCCAAGGTAAACATAAATTCAGGAGTTAAGTTATATATCATTAAGGCCATTCTTTTGATTAGAGGCGTATTATTACATGAAGGTCGGAATATAGAGAGTTTCAAGAAGCAGGGCCCTCGGCCTTTCAAAGGGACCGAGGGTATCATCTACGCCGATGAATGGCTAGATAGCATGGAGCGTCTCTTGAGCGTCGCTCGACTCCCAGAGGACCTCAAGACCGAAGCGGTAGGACTCCAGCTGCAAGATGTGGCAAGCACCTGGTATCGGAATGAACCCCGACTCCAGGACAAGCAGCTTGACTGGGACACCTTCAAGAGGCTGTTCCGCAGGAAGTTCTTCCCAACATCAGAGATGCGGGAGATGGAAAGACAGTTATATATCTTAATTCCTTTATTCTACCCTTATGATTTATTTTATTTTTTATATTTAGTTTTAGGGTCTCACATATACTTTGATATTATTTAGTAAATTCTTCGTCATAGTTAAGGTGGGAACTTTTAGAATTGATTAATTAAGTGTGCTTTAGTTAAGCATAGTGTATATTCCTAAGGAATCTAACACACTCATAGAGTATTTTTCATGAGCTTTGGTATGCCTACAACCAAATTTACAAACCCCCTACAACCGTGTGAAACCCAGAATTTTGAATTTTGAATTATTGGATTGTAGCGTAATTTTTTGTTTATTATTATTATTATTATTTAATAGTCGAAATTAGGAAATATATTTTTTTAAAATAATCGTTGATTTTTTGTTAAGGCCCTACCCCCGATACCGAGTCCGGACTCCGACCCCGAGTCCGAACACCTGATCCCGGTTCCGAACCCATTCCTTTCATTCTTTTAATTTCTGAATATATATTAATTTCTATTAATTAATAATAATAAAACAAATCCCCACGGATTGGCCTGGTCATCCCACGACCAGGCCAGCACCCTCACTTCTCCCCATTTCACTCCACAACTCCCTCTCTTTACAACTTCTTCTCCTCCTTTTATTTAATCACCCACTACCACCAACACTCTCCAGCACTTCCATTTTCCCCCCTCACTCAATTCCTCTCCCTCTCACTCTCTCTCTTCCTCTCTAGAGCCTCACCCGACCCCCCGTCCAGCCCGGCGCCGCCTCCTCCGGCGCCCAAACCCGCCTTCTCCGGTGCCCAAACCCGCCTCCGCCGGCCCGTCCAGCCCGGCGTCGCCCTCCCGCGCGCGCCCAGCCGGCCGTCCGCGTCTCCCGCCCGCGCGCCCCGACCCCGCTCCGGCCAAGCCCAGGTCGAGCTCCCAGCCGCGCACCCCCGGCCGCCCCGTGCCCGGCCAGCGCCCCGTGCCCGGCCAGCGCCCCTCCGGCACCGATCCCGCGAGCCCCTGCGCGCCGCTGACCCCCGCGGGTTTCCGACCCCGCTTACCCCTGTGCACTCCCCTCTCAGGCCAGCACCCTCGCGCCGTAGCCGTGCGACGATCCGCTATTTACGTGATTTCCACAACAGTGCTGCTGTTGTCCGCCTCTTCCGCGGCTCCTGTGCGCTGTTCCAGCAATCCCGATCTGCTGTCCGCGTGGATATTTCTTGTCCTATTATCATCTGAGAGCTCTAGCGCGAGCAACCCAAGGTATATCTCGTGTCCCCGTGTCCCTACCTTAGTGTCACGACCCGCACCCTTGTGAGGGCACGAGCACGTGGGTACGTCCAGCCTACGCCGCAGTATCGGCGGTAGAACGCTGTATATAACGCCTGTAAATACTATGACTAACAGTATAAAGGTACCTGTACTATATACTCTCCGAATGGAGGTGACATATCAATACAGTCTCAATCACAGAATAAAACTAGGTAGATAGCTCAGAAAGAGAACATATGATAGATGAAAGAGTAAATAAGTCCAGAGTCCAATACAGCCCAGATATATACAACATCACGGGTCTCAAAATATAATGTAGAAGCTACAGTCTGATAAAGCTAGCTGGATCGCAGTCCAGTCAAACTAGCTCCTACACTACTTTGGAAGTACAAAATCTAGTGGCTCTACTATAAGGCCACGATCCAAGGCTACTCCATCTGACTCGCCCATAATAGGTCGAGCAGTCCGACTCAGAATCATCTGTAATATATCATAACGGTATCCTGTCAGGAAAATGAGCAAGTACAAGCACTAAGAGCAGTTCCATGTGAATTGACAATTCTATAAGAGACAGGATAATGAACTACAAGACAAAGATATATAAAGACTTGGGAACGTTCGGAAGCCGAGTTACAACCCTTAAACCAAACAAGGACCGGGTTGTAACTCTTCTCCCGAGCAGAACTTAGTCTCCAATCAAGGTACAATGTAAAGGATGTAGAGCATGTGAGTAACTGTATCATGACATGGTGAGAAAAATACTGAATGTAGAACAGAGCAGGTATATGATAAGAAAAGTAAATATAAATGTGTCTCGAATATTATAGCATAATGTGATCGGTATGGGTCAAGATCGGGCTTCCAGCCGACC